>JACEIK010004776.1:63029-74455 GCA_018107945.1 Datura stramonium
TATATAAAATCACATGAAAATGTATCAAATAGCTTAGCAAACATGATTTATTTAAGTTGTAAAACGTATCACGGGACCTATATTATTTCCCGTGATCACAGACCAAGTCAGTGTCCAAGGGACTAGAACTATAGTAGTATAGTATTACCTTCAGGCCAGGAATAATAGCAAACTTCCTGGGGAAGGTTAGGGGCTAACTATTCAGAAGCAGGTCCGATTAAGTGGCATCCCTACAATTGTCCTAAGTAAAGGAACTAGACAGTTGATTGTTCGCGATGTTATGGTTCGCATATGAGTTACCGTTGTCCTAGTGTGACATTTAGAGTATCGTTAGGCTACTATAGATCTCACCCTATTCGGTCCAGACTGTTAGAGATTATGATCACTATTAGGATCCGCTTATCAGATATAGGCAGACGGGGTGTGCTTGTTAGCAGTTATGCAGATTACTCTAGGGGCGAGTAAGGTTGCGTAAGACCTTATAAGCCAGATAATACTTTTGAGTGGCCAGGTTGAGATTAAGATGTAGTGTACCATTTGGGATTGACCCCACCTAGGATAGCCTTCCGTTAACTAACCTCAGGGTCACTAGCTATGTCGTTGCCTTCAGGGCTATATGATCGCTTCAAGGAGAAAAAAATTTTCCCAAGGGCCATATTACACCATTCCATGGATGGACTATTATTTTTATTCCATATCGGCATCACTGACCCTCATCGATCCTGGTGCCTAGGGTGCAGTTATCAGGAGTCCACCGGACTCAAACACAACTACACAAGAGCCGAGTGGACTCAGTTGCAGACCCAGGGGATTGGTAGGTTGGCTATAGTTACTTGTGACTCAGATTCACCTTTTTTGGAGTATATATATTGATGTATGCTCGTCAGGGATTATGGGAGCCCCGAGCGGGTTATTCTGTGTTGATTGTACCTTCCAGGCTTATGGGGCCAGGGTAGGTTCTTATTCACATTCTTGCCTGCTAGTTATAATTTATAAATATGTCATTATATAGTCTTAGCTCATATACATGTAGTGCTTTACTAGATGAAGGTTATGGATAAGAAAGCTTTCAGGTTAAGTTCTTCCTCTTCTTATTATTCATTTTTAGTTCTTTATCAGTGTTTATTCAGCTTTTCATTACTGCCTTACATATTCGGTACATATTGTAGTGACACCCAATTATGGGGCGCTGCATACTTGCCTACAGGTTTAGACAGAAAGGTTGTGAGATCTCCTAGCAGCTACTCAAAATTAGCAATTTGGCCAGCTCCTTTCATTCGGAGTTGCCAAGTCGTAAAGGTTACCATCTTTTATTTGTATATTTGGGTAGGACGAGACCCTTTCCAGACCACTATTTGTATTCTTAGAGGCTTGCAGACTACAGTCGTTAATTAGTTGGTTGTTGTTGGCCATGTGGGGCCTATATATGACTTATTTTACATATTTGTCGTGTGGGGCCCAATATAGCTACCTGTTTTTATTTATGTTATAACTAGATAGCATGGTGGTCTTGTCGACCCGCATAAGATCTCTTTATTACCTTGTTGTTGATTAGATGATTTCTATTACGGGTGGCCTTGTCGGCCTGAGGTTGTGTTTACAGTCGAGATATAGCAATTTATTTTCTTAAATTTGAGTCACTGGTAGGCACCAGAGGTGCCTAAGCCTAGGTCAGTTCAGATCCCAATGTGGCACTAGGTGTCAGTCGTGCCTCCCAAGGTTGGGCATGACACGAGACCTCCCTAGTAAGTGTTTAGGCTCAGCAAATTGGCCAGCTCCTTTCCTTCGAAGTTGCCAAACATTAAAGGTTTTCCTGTCTTTTGTTGTATAGTATTTGAGTAGGCTGAGGCCCTGTCCATACCAATATTTACTTTTTAGAGGCTTGCAGACTATAGTTCTTCGTAGACATGTGTTGTTGGTCATGTGGGGCCTAACTATGTTATTTGTTGGCAGCCTTGTCAGCTTATATATGTGATAGAGGTGCTTGCCTTCCTTTATTTATGATTTTAGACAGCATGGTGGTCTTATCGACCCGCATAGGATGCTATTGTTATTGCAGTTGTTGGGTTAGCTGTTTTTGCACAGGTTTATGTTACGGCCTTATCGGCCCAAGGCTAGGTTTTAATCCAAGATATAGCTGACATTTTCTCGATTATATGTTGCTGGCTTGCACCAGAAGTGTATTTGTCCAGCCAGGTCGGCTCCGAGTCCAATATGGCATTAGGTGCTAGTTACGTCTCCCAAGGTATGGCGTGACAAACTTAGTATCAGAGCAATGTTATAGCCTAGGAATTCTGCAAGTCGTGTATAGTAGATTCTTGTTTATAAATGTATTGTGCACCATATTTTATAAGCAGGAAGCTACAAGGAATGATATGGTNTTGTATCAGTCAAGAAGAGACAATGAAGTAGCAAACGCCCTTAGCTATAAATCTATTAGGAGTTTAGGCGTACTTGTAGCCGAACAACGGGAATTATTTATAGAGATGTCTGATATAAGATAGAATACAGCTAGCCGTGAGTTAGATATAACAGCAGGAGATGGTTCCAACAGGGTGCCACAATTGGGGACAGCCTGGCTTGAGGGCGAAAGGGAGACATCCTCTCGATCTCCCCAGCATCTCCAGGCACCAGGAACCTCTGAGGGCGACTAAAGCGCCAACACCACTTCCAGTTCCTCCTACACCCTTAGATCAGGATGTTGGAGTGTAGTATGTATGTTGGCTCAGATGATGGCTGCTCAGCGTCAGCCAGTAATACCAGTCATTGCTGAGCCTACTAAGGGGTCCGGAAGTTTGAGAGTTCATGAGTTCCTTGCTTTGAGTCCCCCAGAGTTTACAAATATAGATCGCATAGAGGACCCTCAGAACTTTATAGACCAGCTACAAAGGATATTCAGGGTTATGCATGTTTCATCCACAAAGTATATCAAGCTAGTAGTGTTCCGACTATGAGAAATAGCAGTTCTATGGTACGAGATTTGGGAAAGGTCCAGAGGCAGAGATTCACCTCCACCTACATGGCCTAGCTTCTCTAAAGCCTCCATAGACCACTATTTGCCTCGAGAGATCCGACAGGCTAGAGTAGAGCAGTTCTTACATCTAGAGCAGGGTAGAATGAGCGTCCGAGAATATGCGTTAAGATTTGATTCTCTAGCTAGATATGCACCAATATTTGTGGATATTATGTCAGCCAGGGTATATCGGTTTATCATAGGGCTTGCACCAGAGTATATGGAGTCCTGTATCACAACTACATTACGAGAGGATATGGATATCTCACGAATTTAGACTTTTTCTTAGAATATAGAAGAGATCAGGCAACGTCAGTATGGGGTCGAAAGGGCAAGTCAAGAGCAGCGTCGAAGGGCTAGACCCACAAATTTTCAAGTAGAGTTTCAGGGTAGGCCCAAACCTCATTTTTCAGGTAGGCTACCTAGGACCCCATTTCAGTAGCAATAGGGCAACAGATCAGATCGTCACAGAGAATCAGGTCTCGGTAAGAGTTCACGAGCATCAGGCTCACAGCAGCAGAGGGGCCCAGATCAGATGAGGCCGTTTATACCTTGTTGTAGTACTTGTAATAGGTGACATCTTGAGCGATGCAGATATGGCTCCACTGCCTGTTATTTCTGTGGACATAAGGGTCACATGATGAAAGATTGTCCAACTAGAAACCAGATTGATTGGGACCAGCAGAGTAGGTCCTCAGCAGGTTCACATGCTCCAGCACCTTCTGCAAGGCGCAGGCCCTCAGCTCCAGCAGGTAGAGAAAGAGGTAGATCAGGAGCATCCAGTTCTGGTAGTGTTATGCATCATACTTATGCATTAGTAGGGCGACAGGATTCTAAGGCATCACCAGATGTTGTGACAGGTACATTGAATGTTTGCTCCCACCTAGTTTATGCTTTGATAGATCCAGGATCTACTTTGTCTTATGTTACTCCACTAGTGGCATAGAAGTTTAGTATAGTACCAGAGTTACTCCAGCAACCATTTTCTGTATCCACACCTATAGGTCAATCTATTATCTACAGGAGAATTTATCGAGGTTGTACAGTAGAAATTATTGGCCGCCAAACCTCTATAGACCTAAAAGAGCTAGACATGATTGATTTTGATGTAATTATGGGCATGAATTGGCTAGAATCATGTTATGCCAATGTTGAGTGCTGGAAATGATTATCCGGTTCCATTTTCTAGGAGAGATAGTGTGGGAATGGAAGGGTGACGTAGCTACATTGAAAGGTAAGTTCATATCATATCTTCAGGCAAGAAAGTTAATTGCAAAGGATTGTACCTATTATATTGCCAGGGCTCAGGATGTGCAGGCAGAATCCCCGACTCTTTAGTCTATTCCAGTAGTTAGTGAGTTCCCAAATGTATTTCCAGATAAGCTTCCTGGCATTCCCCAGAACAGGAAATTGACTTTCCAATTGATACGTTACCAGATACACAACACATATCTATTCCTCCTTACCAAGTGGCTCCTGTTGAGCTAAAGGAATTGAAGGATCAGCTAAAAGACTTGTTAGATAAAGGTTTTATTAGGCCTAGTGCTTCGCCGTGGGGTGCACCAGTCTTGTTTGTGAAAAAGAGGTATGGCTCGCTACGAATGTGTATAGATTACGAATAGTTGAATAATATTACTATTAAGAACAAGTATCCCCTACTGAGAACAGATGATTTATTTGATCAGTTGCAGGGGGAAAATACTTCTCAAAGATTGACTTAAGGTCGGGGTACCACCAAGTACGGTTTTGAGAGAAAGACATTCCAAAAATAGCCTTCAGAACCAGATATGGTCATTTTGAGTTCCTCGTTATGTCCTTCGGGTTGACAAACGCCCCAACAGTGTTTATGGCTTTGATGAACAACATATTTAGGCCATTTTTAGATTTGCTCGTGATAGTTTTTGTCGATGATATTCTGGTATATTCACATTCAGAAGCTGAACATAGAGATCATTTGCAAGTAGTACTCCAGGTCCTCAGAGATCGCAAGTTGTATGTGAAGTTCTAAATGTGAATTCTTGTTCTGTAGCTTTATTGGGCCATATTGTGTCAGATGCGGGCATTCAGGCAGACCCATAGAAAATTGAAGCTGTAAAGACTTGGCCTAGACCCACAACTCAAACTGAGGTTCATAGTTTCCTGGGGTTAGCGGGGTATGACAGAAGCTTTGTGGAAGGATTCTCTGCTCTATCGACCCCATTAACGAAGCTGACTCAGAAAGCAACTAAGTTCCAATGGACTGAGGCTTGTGAACAAAGTTTCTAGGAGTTAAAAGACAGACTGACATCTGTACTAGTATTAGCCTTGCCAGCGGGTTCAGAGGGGTACGTTGTATATTGTGACGCTTCAAGCAGTAGGTTAGGATGTGTGTTGATGCAGCATTGTAAGGTAATTGCCTATGCTTCGAGGAAATTGAGAAAACACGAGAAGAATTACCCCACCCATGATTTAGAATTAGCTGCAGCTATTCATGCTTTGAAAAATTGGATGCATTACTTATATAGTGTTCGTGTTGATATCTTCACTAATCACAAAAGCCTCCAATATGTTTTTACGCAGAAACAGTTGAATTTCCGACAACATCATTGGCTTGAGTTGTTGAAAGACTATAACGTATGTATCTTGTATCACCCAATAAAAGCTAACATTGTAGTCGATGCCCTTAGTCGCAGATCCATAGGTAGCTTATCATATTTGAGGCCAGAAAAGCGGGAAATGGCTCGAGAGTTGCACCAGTTAGCCAGTCTAGCAGTTCAGGTAGTAGATTCATATGATAGTGGGGTTGTGATTCAGAATACTGTAATGTCATCTCTAGTGGTGGAAGTGAAAGAACGACAGTATGAAGATCCAAGTCTGGCACAGCTCAGAAACAATGTTCAGCAAGAAGGGTTATTGGCCTTTGAAATAACAAGGGACAAAGTCCTGAGATTTAGAGGTCGACTCTATGTTCCAAATATGATAGAGCTTCGTCAACAGATTATGGCGGAGGAACATATTCCCGCTATTCTCTTCACCCAGGTTCGACAAAAATATACTATGATATAGAGGAGATTTATTGGTAGCATGGGATGAAGAAAGATATTGCTGAATTTGTAGCACAGTGTCCCAATTGTCAGCAGGTAAAAGCATAACATCAAAAACCTGGCTAGCTGACTTAGGAGATAGTTGTGCCTATGTGTAAATGTGAAGAAATTAATATGGACATTGTTACAGGCTTACCTCAGACCAGGCGTAAATTTGAATCTATTTGGGTCATTGTTGACAGACTGACGAAATTAGCTCATTTTCTACCAGTCATGACTTCATTCTCAGCTGAAGATTATGTTGAGTTGTATATTAAAGAGATAGTCCGACTGCACGGTGTTCCAGTGTCTATCATTTATGATAGAGAGGCCTAGTTCACAGTTAGGTTTTGACGGTCGTTTCAGGAAGATTTGGGGACGCAAGTTAATTTGAGTACAACTTTTCATCCCCAGATAGATGGCCAAACAGAGCGCACCATTCAGATGCTCGAGGATATGTTGTGGGCATATGTGCTAGATTTTAGAGGAAGTTGGGATGAACACCTACCTCTTATTGAGTTTTCATATATAACAGTTACCATTCTACCATCAAGATGGCGCCTTATTAGTCTTTATATGGATGGAAATGCAGGTCCCCCAAAAGGATGGTTTGAAGTAGGTGAGTCAGGGTTGATCAAACCTGACATGATACATCAATTATCAAAGAAAGTTAAGCTTATTATAGAACGTTTACTGACAGTCCGGAGTCGTCAGAAGTCCTATTCTGATGTACGGTGTAAAGATTTAGAGTTCGATATTAATGATTGGGTATTTTTGAAAGTTTTACCGATGAAGGGCATTATGATATTTGGCAAGAAGGGAAAGCTTATCCCTAAATTCATCAAATCATTCGGATCCTTCGAAAGATAGGCCAAGTGGCCTATGAGTTAAAATTGCCTTCTGGGCTAGAATCTGCTCATCCAGTCTTTCATGTGTCGATGTTACGCAAGTGTGTAGGAGATCCTTCTCGAATTGTCCTCGTTGAGGATATTCAGGTCACAAAAGAGCTATCTTACAAGGAAACACCAATAGCTATATTAGACTGACAGGTCCGCAGATTGAGGACCAAGGATGTAGCCTTTGTTAAAGTCTTATGGAGGAACAAAAATGTAGAAGAGATGACTTAGGAAGCTGAGGACGACATGAGATTAAGATATCCTCATTTGTTCCAGGCCTTATGATGATAGTATACAGACTCAAACAGTTACAATTGTAAGGTAGTTCTTGGGTATTGTATCGATTCTTTTGTTACTATTATTGTCAGTTGCTTATATATATGTTGTAGAATTATACTATTCAGTTGTTTGTAGCATCCTGTGAGGCACCTATGTTGGATTTTTCTATGTTTTAGGTTTTCGGATAGTCCATATTACAGGGGAGACTGTACCAAAATTTTCGGAAAAAACTAAAAATTAAGTCTCTTGAGATTAGATTACATTTGAGGACGAATGTCCCTGCGGGGGGGATGATGTTACACCCTGGGAAAAACTTTGTCGTTGAAGGACGTTAGTATGTGCTTGTTCGGTACTTGTACTGTGTGTACGATCGTGTCCTCAAGGAATGGAAAGATATATGTGGTTGGCGTTGTATAAAAGTATCCAGGGAATGGGAGTCAAGGCTAGGCCACAAGGGCCTAAGCGACACGAAAACCTTACAGTGCAAGGGCCTGCGCGACACGGTATCCCTGCAGTGCAAGGCCTTGCGCGATGCGGTATCACTACAGCGCAGGAAGCTGCGCGACACTGTAGCCCTGCAGCTCAGGGAGCTGCGCGAGGCGAACCAGCCACACTGCCCCAACTTTTACATATNTCTTAGATGGTGAAATGTTATTTCATTTTAAACATTCCCAAATCGGTAAGCTCGAGCCAAGTGAAGTTTCTCTCTATTTTTCTCATCTATTTAAGGCGAATTATGCTGTCAAACCTCATCTAATTACAAATTCTTCTTGGGTAGTGAATCCTGGGCATATGAAGAACATATCTACGGAGTTGAATCTTTGAAATTAGCCCAGTATGGTAGATCCCGATGGAGTAGAAGCCATAGAAATCATCTCTATTCAAGTCTAGTATGACTATGAGTGATAGTAAGTATTTCTACCCTTCTTATCTATAAGAATTCATGAGATTTTGCCAGATTAAACTCGTCGTGACTTGTATCGTTGTATTTTCTGTGTTAATGTTGTTGGCTTGACTTCTCAATTGGAATATCCTTGTTCCCTTGACATAAAAGCTAGAATACGGAGGGATTATGAGTTCTGGACCGAAGCAGGACTGATTAAGCAAGAATTCGACAATTGAGGTATATTAAGGCTAACTTCTTCTGGCAAGTCATTCCCATTGTTTGGCAAGTACGACTGATACCTTGTAGTAGATTATGATTATAAATATTGTGGTTAGCTGCTACAAGATGAATTGAGGTTGTAATGTAGTATCCTTGATGGGAAAGATTATATTCAGTTTGACTATCGCTAGAAGCGGCATAGAGATTCCTTGTTCATTTACTTACTTTCTAGAGAGACTAGTAGTGTTTCGCTGACATACTGAGGCCATAAAGGCTTGTGGTTAGCTATTGGGCAGCATAGGGCGCAGCTTGGCAATATAACTTCCTATTTGATGCCTATAGATGTAGTAAAGCTCGCCTACAGGCCGTTGGCGTACTTGACGCCTATAGAGCTAGAATTTTGGTAGTACAGTCTTACTTGAGAATTAGTGGCACCAGGGTTGCCTAACGATCAGGGTGATAACTTGCTAGGTAACTACCTACTAGCGAGGACCATATAGTTTTGTCAACTTATAGTTAGTCACATTGGTCGCTCAGGAAATTACCCTAGTTGTCAGAAGTTGGATAGACTACATGATATCCTAAGGGGGAGATCTTATTCGTTGTTATACGTGGGGCTAACACCTATGGCTACCCGTACAGTCACCCACGTACATGTCGCATAGGATCCCAAATAGCTCAAATACAGTTACAGGAGTCCAGACGGCTCAAATACAGTTAGAGGAGCCTAGACGGCTCAGATACAGTTACAGGAGCCTAGAGGCTCAGGTGTAGTTACTGGAGTCCAGATGGCTCAAACACGGTTGCAGGGGTCAAGAAGGCCCGATTACTATTTCAGAGATCGAACACACCCTAGTTATAGCTTGCCTTTGGGCCCATCGTGTTACAGAGAGGAGGGTATGGATTGCTTGCACTTGTCAGGGCTTATGGGGGCCCAGGTAGGTTATGTTGTGTTATTTGTACCTTCCAGGCTTATGGAGGCCAGGTTAGGTTCTTGTTTGTGTATTTATCTGCTAGCTATAGTTCGTGTTGTAAGATTATTTAGGTTAACTTCTGGCCCTTATTATTGATTACTTCCAGTCCCTTATCGGCTTCTATTCACTTATTATTTTTCTACCTTACATATTCGGTACATATTGTACTGACGCCTACGCATGGGGCGCTGCATACTTTCCTGCATGTTCAGACAAACAGGTTTTGAGACCTCCCTAGTAGTTGTTCAGGCTTAGTAGATTGGCCAGCTCCTTTCCTTCGGAGTTTTCAGACATTAGACGTTTGTCTGTCTTTGGTTGTATAGCTTTTGGGTAGGCCGGGGTCCTGTCTCGACCAATATTTTACTCTTTAGAGGCTTGCAAACTACAGTTCTTCTTAGAGATGTGTTGTTGGTCGTGTGGGGCCTAACCATGTTATCTGTTGGTAGCCTTGTCGGTTTATATATGTGTATAGGGGTGCTTTCCTTCCTTTGCTTATGATTGTAGACAGCATGGTGGTCTTGTCAGCTCGTATAGGATGATATTATTATTGCAGTTGTTGGGTTAGCTGTTTTTGCGCAGGTTTATGTTGCGATTTTGTCGACCCAAGACTAGGTTTTGATTCGAGATATAGCTGATTATTTTCTCGATTATATGTTGTTCGCTGGAACCAGAAGTGTATGTGTCTAGTCAGGTCGGCTCCGCGTCCAGTATGACATCAGGTGTCAATTATGCCTCCCAAGGTGGGGGGTGATATAATCCCTGCATTACTAATCCATGTGTTACTAATCCTTGCATTACTTGTCTTCATACCAAGAGACCCTTTAGTGTAGATAATATATAAGTTTTTGCATGACTACTCCTATTTTGAGTCGGTCTTTAATTTTACTTCTCAAATTAATGGTGTTTAATTATTGCCCTTCAATATTTTAAGTAATAAAAATGGGATAAAAATTACCCCTAATAGTTTTCTAAAAAAATCGCAAGATAAATAAAGTTCACTAGGCACAAAAAATTCGCGAGGCATAAGTTATCCCTAGAAGATAAAAGTTCATGCTACTGAATTTCTGCTTAAAGGCACAAGTTCAATAGGCTGAAGTTCAATTGCATGAATTTCTGCCCTTAGGTACAAGTTCATGCTATTGAACTTTTGTCCCTTAGGCGCAAGTTCAAGCTACTTAATTTATGGCTTAAGACATAACTTATGCGAATTTATTCCTTAATACATAAATTGGGCTTAAGCCTTGAGGCATAAATTTGGCAAAAGCTTATGCCTTGCAATTTTTTGGCTGTTAAGGGCATTTTTTATCATGTTTATGCATTTAAAGCGCCGAAGGACAAAAATTAAAGACCATAAATTTAAGAGGCAAAATTTAAAGATCACCAAAAATAAGGGCACTTGTGTGAATGCCCTATAATATATAAAGCTTGTATAAAATTGTNATAATATATAAAGCTTGTATAAAATTGTATATTAGTGTAAAAGAGGTGCTTATATGCACTTTTACATTGCTATATATATATTTGAGGTTTGTAGGAGATCAAAAAAGTAACTTTAACCACAATGTCGAAAGTGACCACCAACGAACTACAATAATCAATTTATTAAAATATTCAATAAATTCAAAACTCATTTGTGAGTTTTCAAACTTTTAAGAACTCCAGCAATGAAATTTTAAATTTTCCAATTTAATTCACCCAATAATATTTAAATTTATAATGATAAAAATGAGTATCACTCTCAATCTGTTTCTAGGCATCAAAATATGAAATTAATAATTGTATTAAATTATTAAATATCAACAATGTAATACCAATATTACATAAATATATCTTTATACTAATGTATCTATGAAAATCTACATATAGCTTTTAAGAAAATAGAAAATCTACATATAATATTTATAATAAAAACTACAAAAAAGAAAAGAAAAAAAAAAGAAACAGCAGAAGAAAGATGAAGCAAAAGAAGAAGAAAAGAAAGAAGAATAAAAAAGTTACAGAAGAAAGAAGAAAAAAGAAGCATAAGAATGGAAAAAAAGAAGAATAAAGAAACAACAGAATAAAAAAGAAAGAAGATACAAAATAAGAAACAAATAT
>JACEIK010004777.1:30000-111640 GCA_018107945.1 Datura stramonium
AAAAATTTATATTATTATTGTTTGTTTGATTTTAAAATTTTAAAAATCATTTTAGATGGTTTGATTTTCTTTTAAGTAAAAATTCAGTCAAACCATATTTTGAATACCTGGTGTTCTTTAGAAATGATTGGTATTTAATTTGGGACAATGTATACCTTTAAAACGAGGTTTGTCAATGTTTGTAAAAATAATACCACGTAGCCACTTTTAAGGTTGCTAATTAGAATATAGCGAGCGTTTGTAAAATAGTTGAAAGATAATCACATCTTAAAGATATGTCAAAGTAGTTGAAAATAGCCACATGAACAATTTTTCTAAAGTTTAAACCGTTGAAAGTGAAATTTCAAGATAGTGTCACGGACTTTGAAACTTATACAAGTGAAATTTTAGTGTTTTGAAGTTCGAGACTTGTATAAGTTGAATAGCTATAAGTAAAATTCCAACATAATATCCAAAAATTTAAAATCTATACAAATGAGACTTTAGAACAACATTTTACCATTCATAAAGTTCAAACTATAAGAGGAGAATTTCCTAAATTCAAAGAAAATTGCCTAAAACATAATTTAAGAAATTTACGGAAGCTTGAGCTAAATTTGCCTATTCTATTACGTGTGTTAATTTAAGAAATTTACGGAAGCTTGAGCTAAATTTGCCTATTCTATTACGTGTGTAATGTGCATTTACTAAAGCCAAACAGGATGGGACGATCCGACCCAACTGTTTCGTCTCTGACCATCCCGATTTGACCGAGTAGACGGGATGGAACGGGCTAGGGCATGACGGGACGTGACAGGACAGATTGAAGGATTTATCATGTGGATCAAAATTGGTTGAATTTGGTCCCCATTCACCAATTATTTATTTATTATTATTATTATTATTATTATTATTATTATTATTATTTTTTATTTATTTATTTATAAAAATCGATCGTTAGAATAACCAAGCAATCTCAAATGACTATTTTTGGGTTTTCAACCCCCAAAACACCCCTTTACTCCTTCCTCAATTTTTTTAATTCTAAGTTTATTAATTTGCACTTTTGGTCCAACTTTACAACTATAAATACTACTCTTTTATTTTCTCACAAATTCATCCAACTCTTCTCATTCCTCTTTATTATTATTGTTGTTATTGTTGTTGTTGTTTGTTGTTCTTAATAATTGTTATTATTATTATTATTGTTGTTGTTGTTGTTGTTATTGTCGTTATTGTTATTATTGTTATTGTTATATTATTATTATTATTATTATTATTATTATAGTTGTTGTTGTTGTTTTTCTCATTATTATTGTTCTTCTTCTCTTCTTCTTCTTCTTCTTATCATCATCATCATCATCATCATCATAATTATTATTATTATTATTATTATTATTATTATTATTATTATTATTATATCATTATCATAATTATTATTATTATTATTATTATTATTATCATTATTGTTATCATTATCATCATTATTATCATCATCATCATTATTATTATTATTATTATTATTATTATTATTATTATTATTATTATTTTGGTAATTAGAATTTTGATTAACCACCAATCCGGAAGAATTACAAACAGAGTAGATTACCACAACCTACTCATTCAAAATAAATCTATCACAATCTCCAAAGAGACTACCCGAATGCTACCTAGAAACAAATAGCGCACTAAACTTGCATTTACCTAACATTGCCTTAATGGGCTCTTTTAGCTCTACAACATGTGATGAAGGCAATTTTCCTAGCAAGAAACTCTTGATGATGCTCTTTCTTATCAAACACTCTAGTATTACGCTCTATCCAAATAGTGTGGATAAATTCAATGTATAGAAGCTTGATTAATCGCGCCATATGACTCCTCCCTTTAGTCCTCTCGAATAACGACCGCATCAATCCTGCCCAAAAAGTAAAATCCTGATAGGATATATCTACCCATCTTAACAATCATCCATATAACCTCGAGTATAGATACACCCGAAACACAGGATCTCTAGTCTCTACTACTGTTTACATAATACCGCACAGATCAACTTGAATACCCCACTTCAACACTCTATCAGCAACATCGCTCCCTTCCCCGTACTTGCGCGATGTAGCAAATAGAGCTTTGGTCCTGGCTTGGTTATGATAAATAATTCCTTTCCATGACACTTTAACCAAGTCACCCAATAGTTTCAAGCATACGTATTATTATGATCTGATTTTGTTACTCGGTGATATTAGACACATTACCTCTAACTTGAAAGATCTTTCGAACCATCCAACATGCTTGCTATGGGATAGGCATGGTCGCCAACATCTGATTTTTAATATAGTGGCAATGAATCCACCTAATCCATATTTTATCCTTTTTGTTTGCTAGTTCTCAACACAATTTTGTTATAACAAATTTTTATTCCACAATTTCAATCTTACCAGATTGAGCCCTCCTCCAGCAACCTTAGGAGTGCAAACCTTATCCTAAGAAATTAAAGCTCTTCCGGTGATATTGTTATCCCTTGACCAATATAGCTTCCACAATATGCATCTATCATCTTCAAGACTTTGTTGTGTATAACAAATATTTGGGACCAATATGATTGAATTCCAAAGACAACACTTTAAACTAGTTGCAATCACAAAGATAAGAGAGTTTTGATTGTCCAAGCTGATATTCTAGCTACTATTTTATCCACCAGGGTTGTCATCATGTGCACTTAACTTCTCGCAGTAGTCAATGGGATGCCTAGATATCCGAAAGGCACTCAAGTGCCAAGACTATATCCAAGAATTTCCTGAATCAAATAGAGCAAACATATCCACACCATCATAATAAACCGCACTTTTAGATGCATCAGCCCGCAATCGAGAAGGCTTGGAAAAGATATAGAACCGATCATGCAATTGAGGTATAGACTTGCCAATCCTCTAGAAAAACAACAATGTGTCATCAATAAAGCTCAAATGAGTTATCTCCAACTTAGCATACATAGGGTGGTACTTAAAGTTCATGTTACGCTTCTCATTATTATTGTTATTGTTGTTGTTGTTGTTATTATTATTATTATTATTATTATTTTTGTGTGTTGTTGTTGTTATTATTATTATTATTATTATTGTTTTGTTGTTGTTGTTCATGTTATGTCTTCTCATTATTAATTTTTTATTTTTGTGTGTTGTTGTTGTTATTATTATTATTATTGTTATTGTTATTGTTGTTCAAGTGTTATGCTTCTCATTATTATTATTATTATTGTTGTTGTTGTTGTTGTTGTTGTTATTCTTCTTCTTCTTCGTCTTCTTCAGTCTTCTTCTTCTTCTTTCTTACCGTTGTTATTATTATTATTATTATTATTGTTATACATACATATTGATTACATATCGTTATTTTTATTCTTATTATTGTTATTGTTATTATTATTATTAATAATACATATTGTTATTGTTAATAGCCATTGTGTGTTGTTGTTGTTATTATTATTATTATTATTTTTTAATATTTTTATTTTTATTCTTAATTATTGGTATTGTTGTTATTATTATTATTTTTATTATTGTTGAATATTATTTTAATTGTTGTTTGAATTATTATTTGTTATTATTGTTATTATGTGCTATTATTATTAGTATATATTGTTGTTATTATTATTATTATTGTTCTTCTTATTATTGTTATTGTATTGTTATTATAATTATTATTTTTATTATATATTGTGTTGTTATTGTTATTATTATTATTATTGTTCTTCTTCTTCTTCTTCTTCTTCTTCTTCTTCTTATTATTATTATTATTATTATTATTATTATTATTATTATTATTATTATTATTATTATTATTATTATTATTATTATTATTATTATTGTTATTGTTATTATTATTATTGTTGTTGTTGTTGTTGTTGTTATTATTATTATTATTGTTGTTGCTGTTGTTGTTGTTGGTGTTGTTGTGTGTTGTTGTTGTTATTATTATTATTATTGTTGTTGTTGTTGTTGTTGTTATTGTTGTTGTTATTATTATTGTTATTATTGTTGTTGTTATCAGTTGTTGTGTTGTTATTATTATTATTATTGTTATTATTATTGTTGTTGTTGTTGTTGTTATCATTATTATTGTTATTTTTATTCCTGCTGTTGTTGTTATTATAATTATTATTATTGTGATTTTTATTGTTATTATTGTTATTATTATTATCGTTGTTGTTATTATTATTATTATTGTTATTATTATTATATGTTATTATTATTATTATTATATGTTATTATTATTATTATTATTATATGTTATTATTATTATTATTATTGTTATTATTATATGTTAAATATTATTATTATTACTATTATAATTATTATTGTTGTTATTATTATATGTTATATATTGTTGTTAATAAGAATCAAAATTAATGAATTTTTTTGGAGCAATTAGCGAGCTTCATTTTCAAGTTTCAACATTTATCTTGCTTATATTTTAATGTAGACATTTGATATATTCATTCCATCTTGATTTTTTTAATTCTCACATTTAATTGACATTTTTAATTTATCTTGATTAGTTTTGATATTTACTTAACTATGTTTTTGAAATTATATCTCCTAAAAACTTATTTGACATGGAAATTCCTTCACTCGGTGTTCTCCCGTAAAGAGTAAAGGTAACCGTTTCTAATAAGGGCAAATGTATGGTTAAAAGTAGGATAAATACGAAAGATTTAAATGGTTGATGAAACTTCTTTCCCCTACCCCCTTAATTTTCATGATATAAATTCGAACACTCTTTTAGATAATGAAATCTTAGAAAGAGAATATGGAAATTTTGAAGAGGAAGAACAATTAGAAGAATATGAATTTGATGACATACCAACTTGGTTCGGGCCATCGAAACTCCAACTTAGAACCTTCTCAACTGAGCCAGCCTTCCCCGTGCCTCCTACAAAGGGTAAGGTCATGGTGCACCGTCCTAGGACATCAATTACATGAAAATTTTTCACTCTTAATGAAGAATGTACTTTTACCTCTTGTAATTAAATAAAATATTTGCATATGGAAAAAGTGAAAATATGAGGAGTACCGGGGAGGGGGTAGATATTTGCTAAAATATTGTAAAGAAGCATATTTAATAGCTCGAATTGAAGCTGACCTTGACACGGATCCCATCAATGTTGGTGTTACTCGCTAGATCTGCAGGGGGTTCTAACATGGTTCAAGATAATTAAACCCTTCTACTGTTGCTATCGATGTCCAGATATAAATTAAATATCCTAAAATACTACAAAAATGATCGTTGTTTGTAGGGTTGACTTTTAGTTTTTCTTCAAACCCAGTTTTATCACTTATATACAAGAATATAATCCTACTTTTCAAGTTTTTCCTAGAAGCCAGCTAGAAGTGATGTTTTTAAATTTCAAAGTAATTATTATCAACATATATGTTGCATATTTTATTAATTAGATTGTAAAGTCACCATCAATTTCCTCGATATAGGTCGTAGTATTAAAGGTAATGATTATTTAACTGTTATAGTCCATTGTATTGATCATGACTAGAATTTGCAAAAAAAATTTATTGGTTATAAATATGTTGATTAAAAATATCAAGGTTCAGAAAGTTTTAAAACTATATGATCTCTTGACAAAGTGTTGAATATCATGTTAGATAACACTTCTACTACTTGTGTTGTTACATTTTTACAAGCCAGAATTTGTCCAATAATTGAACAAAATTTTCATGTCGAGTACATGCCATATTTTTAATTCGGTTGTAAGAGATGGTGTTGAGTTATTTAGCTGTGGCTGTAAAATAGAATATGCTTGTGCTTGCATTTTAAACCTAATAAGAGTAGTAAAATTTGTGAACATAAAAGAACGTTGTATATCAAGGGTTATGCCTTGAGTTGTTGTTAATTAGTACTAACTAAACCTAAAATCGCTTCCTTTCAAGCATCATAAAGGTACTCGAGCACGATTGAGTGACTTTTATTATCAATCATACACGCAATGCACAAATCAATCAAATGCTCTTAAACCTACATTCAATTTTATCAAATTGGGATCATTAAGGTTCACAATCCTAGATCTGGGTTTAGCTACCCATAGCAAGAAGAAAAGTAGAAAGCATATAATTAAACATCCTTACTAATAAATTACAAATTGGAGAAGGAAGCTTGAATTGATGAAATTGAAATATTCAAAGTTAAAATCTAGATCTAAGAACTACTTAATTATAGTTGAAAATAAAATTTTCTATCAGTCTAACTCCCCACTCTTCGATAAAAAGGGAAGAAAAATCTATTGGTACTATGTCCAAAAAACCCAAAATAATTTAAACTCCGAGGCTCCTGTGAACGCAAGGATGATCTTCCATTTAGAAAAGTTTCAAAAAGTTTGTACTAGTGAAATTCTTTATATGAAATGCTTGACTTTGCTTATGTTTATCAAAGACCTATATAAATGGTTCTTAATATTGACAATGCCGACCCCCTTGATCAAATTACTCAAACTGATCGGGATGAAATTTCTAAGCTAATTAAATTTTTTAAATAATAATTTCAATTGCATTTTTAATTATGGATTTTGAAATTTTGGAATTTATAAAATTTATATTATATTTGTAATATTTCAGCTAAATTTGCTAAATATAAAAAAAAAACTAAAAAGATATGAGTCTGCCATTATAAAAATAATTGAGAAATTTAGAATTTTTTTCTATTCCTCAAATTTATTTAATCATTTCTCTATGAGACGATTCTTTAAAATCACAGGGTGTAAATGGAAATTGACTTCTAAGATTCATGAGGATTTAAAAATTCAGTGGAAACCGAACGCCCAACTCTTCTGAATGTCAGAAAACATATATGTAATTGCTAAATTTATTTATGATAAGGATAAATCCATGGGAAAAAATGACGATGTAGTTGCTCCTCAAACTTCTAAGGGTAGAGTAGCTGATACTTTTAATTTTATGACAGAGTATATTGGTCTTGATTCTTATCTTAATAAGGAATTGGAACAAATTAAGGTTGAAGACAATAATGACTAACTTTTAGCATGATGGAGGACACGTAACAACTCATTTCCATTACTTTCAAAAATTGCTCTAGATTTACTTGTTGTTCAAGCACGTCAGAGGGCCACCGTAACACTGCACCATCAAAAAGAATTTTCAACCTCAATACACAATTTGCTACATGTGTTTGTAACGCAACATCGTGTGTGGAGTCCTTATACCTAGTGTGAAACTGTCTGGGAGTTTAAATACCAAAATGGAAAGTTGTGAGAAAATTTCACCGTGCGTGTATCACATATGACATATGAGCCGTAGATAGAATCTACTTAACCGTAAGTCCCATCTGGTGATGGAAGTCAGGTATCCTAAGTCACTCAATTAGCTTAAGAAACAACATATGAACCATAGATAGAACCTATGAAGCTTACATTAAATCGTGATTGGAAATCTAATTTTTTGTTGAGTTACTGTTTAAGACTTACGAAGGTAATCTACTTAACCGCAAAACTCAATCTACGAACCATATCTATCATCATAAGTGGAGATTAAGATATTTTGAGCTACTGTATATGAGTTACAAAAAGATCTAGGGACTGTATCTTGTATTATTTCGATCTGGTTTCCTATATAAGAATTTAGAGAAGTGCATTTTTCCCAAATCAATTCTTGTCACGTCGTACACCGTATCTTGGATTTACGCGTATCTAGTTTCATAGATAAGAATTGTGAGAAGTGAATTTTCCTGTGCATCAATCTGTCATGCTGTACCAAATCTAGAAAAGACCCTAAGAATTGATCTCGGACTTAAAATGAAATCCATTAGAGAAGCTGTCAAGAAACACAGGATGAGTCATGTAACAACCATGGTGAGAAAAAAATGAATGTGGACATGAATCATAGGGAGAAAGTAGTATGGTAGGGGAAGCTGAACCAACGAGCCACTTGGAGACTCATTAGTCCAAGTGACGAGTCATTACAAGGGCCGTTGGAAGGGAATCAAAGAATGGTCAAAAGTGTTCCAGTCATAATGGGAGGTCATCACGAATCATGATGACAAGGCACGAACCGTACTATGGTCGTTAGTTGAAGATCAAAAAGCAAAAAAATTATGCCAACCATAACGACTCAGTGACCTTGACTCGTTATAGCAGATCACGAGTCGTTAGTCCATGGTCAGTAATGAGACAGGTTTCCATAAACAAGTTTAAGGGTATTTTGATAAATTCCTATGATTTAATTGCCTAAGCCCAGATGATTTGGGATTTCTAAAGGTATTATTTAAGTACTCCTAAAGCCTAAACACCTAGTTCTTCCAATTTCAATATGAACAAGGATTTTAGCTCTCAAGTTCTTCAAGAAGTTAGGAAGTCTTCTTCTCAAAATTAGGGTTCTTCAAGCTTGAGTCTAAGAATTTAATTTTCGTATGTAAGGCTAACCTAAATGAGATATTCTAATCTTCCTCATGTCCTAAATTCACTGTTGAGATTATTGAGCTTAAAGTTAGGATTTATTGTTCAATTCATGATCGTCTACCCTATCTATATGTGTTGAATTGTCTTTATTGAATTCTTCACATTGAGTTGAATGTTGATATCCTGATTCATTGATATTACTCCGTTTCTATCGAATCGCTATGGTTAATCATCCTCTCTGATTGTCAATTGTTGAATGATGAGTTGGTTCATGCCTCGTTATCCTAGGAACCCTAATTGCATCAAAGCATGACTTTAGAGCATGTATATCGAAGTAAGTGCATTATTTTTATAAAGATTGAGCACATTTTCAAGAGAGTATGCGTGATGAGATTTTTAACATAAAAATATGATTTTTAGCATGATTTTCAAAAGCTTAAGCAGTCTTATTTTGAAAGTCATGGATTTGAGCTAAGGCTCACAAG
Organism: Datura stramonium; assembly: GCA_018107945.1. Classification (NCBI taxonomy): domain Eukaryota; kingdom Viridiplantae; phylum Streptophyta; class Magnoliopsida; order Solanales; family Solanaceae; genus Datura; species Datura stramonium. The sequence continues at coordinate 38,878 of JACEIK010004777.1, forward strand.
TATAGTACAATTTTAAAGAAGATATGTTGAAGTCAAGACTCCCAACACAATTTTAAGCTATGTTTTGAGCCAAGGTCATAGAGACTAATAAGATTTTAAGCGAAAGGCTCCACAGATGATTTTAATATATTCATTATATTTTATAGTTAAAGTGTTTATAAATGTATGTTTTTAGTTTTGCCTCACTGAGGCCTAGATATATGAGCATATGTTTTAAAAGAATTATCTAGCATCGAGTTGGGTGAATGGTTCAAACAACCCCTACGCCCCAGAACTATGTAGCCAGTGTAGGTTAAGATCGTACCATTGGTTCAGAAATCCTCGATGAGTCCCTAATAAGGACTTGGCTTATGGATCCATGTCTGAATTTTTGTCCTTAGCCCTAGCAAGTGGTTTGGACAACTCTCCTCCATGTGGGCAGGAGTGGGATCATCATGCGCTCATTCATGATGATTATCGGTTATGAGAAATTTCCAATTTAAGGATATACATTACTTTCATATGTATTCACACAGATTATTATGATGCATGAGTTTTATTGCATAAGTTGTTTTACACATTGATCATATTGAATTCATACTTAGAGTTTGGTTTCAAATTATTTTAGTCATGATTATTCACTATTTTATTGCACTAGTTATTCCTTTCAATTCAGATATTTTTGCTAATCGTATTCCATTCAGCTATTTTACATACCGTATATTCTATGTATTGACGCCCTTTTTGGCGTTGCATCATTTTATCATGTAGAGTCAAAGTAGACAGCACAATAAGGATGCTTCACTAGTACTTCATCTATTCAGCTTTTGGTGAGGTCTCCTACATCTAGAATGTCACTGTTTTATTGGAGTCTTTTACTTTATAGAGCTTGAGGTAGCTGTGGAGTTTCTTCCTATCTATCTTATAATTATAGAGGCTTCATAGATATAATTAGAGATTGAGTCAATAATGTTACTTCTTAACACTTATATCAGTTATAGAATAAATTCTCTTTTATTATATTGAGCTTACTATGTTTTACCTTCCGCATTACTTTATTGAGGTATAAACTAATAGTGTAGGCCAAGGACGGGGCCTGGATCACGAGTGAGTTATGCCATTCCACCCTCGGTCTAGATTCAAGGCATAAAAATTTGATATCGCAGCTTTAGGTTTTCATACTCTAGATCATGCGATATAGTCGAACTTTATAAAGACTTTCTTCTAACTCATGTATTCGTGTGTTTTAGATCATGCATTTTAAATGCACTGCAGTTAGAGAAATGCACAAACATACCTCCACGGCACCAGGATGCAGAGTAGGAATAGTCCCCACACCTCTGCTCAAGGATCTACCACAGAGTCTAGGACAGACTGCCTACCGGCAGGGTTCTAGAGACACTGGTTCCACAGCCTCCTAGTATGGGTAATCGAATGCAGAGTTTAGAAGAGCTATTCAGATGCTCACTCAATTGGTGGTTTCCAATGTACCATCATAATCAAAGACTCAGTTAGCTTCAAGCATATGACTTAGAAGCATCAAGGATTAGAGAGTTCGAGGATGAACCCACTGGTTTTCGTAGGATCTAAGGTTGGGATGAGGACCCCAAGGAAATCATTGATGAGATCAAGAAACTTTTGAGGGAGACGCATGCTTTGGAGATAGAGGGAGTTGAGTGATCATTCTACTAGTTGAAGGACATTGCTAAAATTTGGTATGATCAATGGGAGCAAGATGTAGAGGTGAGAATGCACCTCCAACTACTTAGAATAGTTTTGAGAAAGCATTTTCGAACCATTTTTCCCCTTAAGAGCTGAGAGAGTCAAAGGCAGGAGGAATTTGTAACCCGAGGAAAAGTACTATGAGGTGGAAGAGTACAACCCCGTTCATACAGCTTGTCCAAGTATGATTCGAGACGGTACCATGCTACGAGAGAATGAATGAGGAAGTTTGTGTTTGGTCTGGGCAAACACATAAAGAAAGAGTGCAAAGCCACCTTCTTGATTAATGAGATGGATATCTCAAGGATAATGGTATATGTACAACAATTAGAAGAGGACAAGCAAAAGAACATGGAAGAACTCCGTGACAAGAGCTAAGATAAAGGTGTAATGAGACTACACAAAGAAGAAGAACAAGAATAGAAATAGGTCTTTCTTCAGAAAGAGGTCCTTAGGGCCTATTCGGTCAACTAATTCTCCAACATAGAGTCACAAAATGAGTAGAGGTCACAATGATAGATGGTGCACTTAGGAACTCCAACAATACTCCACTTTGTGGCAAGGCGATAGCATCACTGGGGTGAGTGCGTTGTAGGGGAAAAGATGAGTGTTATGAACGTAATGATAGGGCCACTATATGAAGGATTGTTCATCCAGATAGGGCAATAAAGCCCAACCCACTCCACCAGCAGGAAGACCTTCCCAAAGAGGCACTACTTTAGGACAAAGAAGTGGTTAAAATCACTCGTATGCCATGGCCAACATAGGATTTGGATGACTTCGTGATGTTGTTATTGGTATGCTGGAAAGTCTTCTTCATTGATGCTTATGCCTTAGCTTGATCCAGGCACTACTTTATCTTTGTGACTTATGTACGCTAAGTTTGGGAAGCGTCCGAGCTACTCCTTAGAGCCTCAATGTTTCTACTTGGTCGATGAGTCTATTATACCTAAGAGGGTCTATAGAGATTGTATAGTTTCAGTCCATCATAAAGATACCATTACTTTGACTTCATAGAGCTTGATATGGTGGAATTTTGTGTTATTCTAGGCATGGATTACATATTCCCATATGCCACAATTGATTATAAAACTCGAGTCATAGAATTTCGATTTCCGACAGCCACTTCTAGTTTTGGAAGAGAAGTCCATTATGCCTAAGGGTCATTTCATTTCATAACCTTAAGGCCAGAAAGTTAACTTCAAAGGGGTGCGTCTATCATGTAATGCGAGTGAGAGACTCATGATGAGACACCATCCCTTAGTTAGTTTTAATCATAAATCGCTTCCCGAGGTCATTACAGATGAACTTCCTGAGTCCCTCCGTATAGGAAATAGATTTGGGGATAGACGTTCTTCCTGATACTCAGCCTATCTCTATCCCACCATATAGAATGGCTCTAGCCAAGTTAAAAGAGTTGAAAGAGCAATTAAAGGATCTTCTAGATATGGTTTCTATCTCATTCTAGTGTTTCACTGGGGTGCCATAAATTCGTCTGCGATAAGGCTGGATGGTACCCTTTTTAGAGCGTGTATAGATTATACAGTTGAATAAGGTCACCATAAAGAACAAGTATCTTCTTTCTAGAACTGATGACTTATTCAATCGGCTTCAGGGTGCTACTTGTTTCTGAAGATATACTCATATCAAGCTATCATCACCAAGGTGCGGAAAATGATATTCCCAAGACAACTTTTAAGACCCACTATGGTCATTATGAGTTTGTTATGTCCGTTGGATTGAGTAATGCCTTGTAATATTTATATCTCATGAATAGAGTATTTAAGCCATATTTGGATATGTTTGTTATCATGGTTCATTAATGATATCTCGTTTATTCCAAGAGTGAGGAGGAGCATGCCACTTATCTCGTAAGAGCCCTTCCGATAGTTAAGGACAAGAAGTTATATGCCGTTCTCTATGTGAATTTGTTGAAGTTTATGGCATTTTAGGCCACATCTCCACCGAAGGTATTAAGGTTGGCTCTCAAAAGATTGTGGCAGTTAAGAATTGACCTAGACCCACACTGCGCAATTTTAGCATCAGTTTCTTAGGTTTATTTTTGACTATTATAGAAGGTTTGTGGAAGAATTTTCATCTATTGCTACCCCGATGACTAAGTTGACCTGCAAGAAGGCCAAATTTCAACTGTCTAAAGCTTGTGAGAAAATCTTTAGGAATTGAAAACCCATTTGACTACTACTCCTATATCGACCTCTACTAGAGGGCATAAATGGTTTTGTTTTATATTGTGATACCTCTAGAGTTGGCATTGGATGTGTATTGATGCAGAATGGTAAGGTTATAGCTTATGCCTCTAGACATCTTAAAGTCCATGAGAAGCACTATCCGACTCATGATATAGAGTTGGCAACAGTTGTGTTCGCATTGAAGATTTGGCACCATTATGTCTATAATGCTTATGTTAATGTGTTCACAAACCACAAGAGTTTACAATATGTGTTCAGCCAGAAGGAGTTGAGTTTGAGATAGAGAAGATGGTTTTGAGTTGCTAAACGATTATGACATGAGTATTCTACCAACTAGGTAAAGATAATACGTCAGCCGATGTTTTTAGGCAGTTGTCTATGGCAACACGACCCATGTGGAAGAAGAGAAATGTGGAGTTAGCAAAAGGATGTGCATAGATTTTCACGCTTTGGAGTTCATCCTTTAGACTCCGAAGAAGGCAATGCGCTTGTGCATTGAGGCCAATCATCTTGAAGGTGCGGGTTAAGGAAAGTAGGACAGAGATCCTCTGCTTCAGATGATGAAAGATGTCGAAGAACAGAAGGGTGATGGCTTCTCACACAAGAGGGAGATGGTGTCCTAAGGTACCAAGGCAGATTGTGTGTTCCTAATGTAGATGGCCTCAAAGATAGAATTATGGAAGAAGCACATAGTTCGAGATATTCGATGCATCTATGTTCCATCAAGATGTACCATGACTTGAGAGAAGTTTATTGGTGGAATGGTATGAAGAGGGACATTGCAAACTTTGTTGCTAAGTGTCCGAATTGTCAGCAGGTTAAGATTGAGCACAAGAGGCGATGTGATGTTTCTCAAAATATAGCACTCCCGAGTGGAAGCGGAGATGATAAATATGGACTTTATTACCATTCTACCAAGATCCCGTAGATAGAATAACTCTATTTGGGTGATTATAGATCGAATGACTAAGTCAACTCACTTCTTAGCTATTAAGACTACAGACTCAGCTGAGGATCTTGCTATGACGTACCTTAGGGAAGTGGTGAGACTCATGGAATGTCAGCTATCCATCATTTCGCACAGAGGTACTACTACCACCAGTTTTTGTAATATCCAAAGTGCCTAAGATTGGGACTCCGGGATCAAAATTTGAATTTGGCTAGAAATAGAAAATATCACAGAGCGGGTGACGAAAGACGATGGTATCAAACCATGGGTCATTGTATGCAATATGGTAAGGGGAAGTCCTAGTGGCAAAGGGGGAACAAAGGATGATGTAATGACTCATTGCTTGGAACAACAAGTCATTGTTAGCAGCCGTAGGAAAGGCTGGACCTTGGTAGTTAGGAAATAACGGGTCACCCAACTAATTCCATCATGAGTAACAACGACTCGTTGTCTATATGGTAAAATTTCCATGGACTTAACGGACGGACACCACGAACTATTTGAGGAAACAACGAAGCCGGGTGAGACCCACAGAGGGAAGTTAGAAATTTCAGAGGGGCAAGCAATGATCGACTCAACGACCTGTTGAACAAAGGACTTAGCCGCCCTATCTAGCCGCAGTTTGATTCCAAGCAAGGCCTGAAAGTGCAAAGACGACGGTTTCGCTACCACGAAGTCGTGATAGCTTCTAACCACTCGTTAGTGCGCCCGTTGGTTAACCTGCAGATTTCCAGGCTAAATTCATTAAGGGCTTTTAGACCTTCCATGTTATAAGGCCCTAAACTACGTTTTTTATGTGGTATTTTCTCGGGTAGATTTTAAGGTAGGTTAAGTCCCTATTGCATATCATCTCATGCATGCATATTAGGACAAATTTTGAGAGATCAAGCTATTCCTCTGCTTTTCCCTACCAATTCATCCTTATAGGCATTCAATAACTTTAGAATATAATCTTACCCAGGTATGTAGGGTTATGAATGAGGCTTTCATTCACACCTATGCCTATTCTCTATTAATTTATGAAAATCTATCGAAAATCTCAAGTGCGAGGTTTTGAATCCAATTTGTGATAAATCTAATGATTTACTACTGTTGTTAGGATTTGTGAATTACATCATATTTTATGAATTTTATCAGATTTTACAACTATTTTACTTATAAAATTATTGATTTCAATTTCTATTAAATTAAGCCTATTTAAGCATGATTTATAATGAATCTAGCTTTTATGATCTTCTTCAATTGATGATATTTATAAGCCCAACATGATTTATGATTTTAAATATGAATTTATTCAATTACACATCATGATTTGATGATTTATGGGGTTATATGTGTATGATCTACAAGTATGCATGAAACCTATGAACTTATGAATTATGTTTTGGCCGACCACAAGCCTCTATGTCATGGCTAGTTCACATATGTACAAGAATATTTATGATTATCATGATTTAACTAGCTCATGAATTCATGCATGTTATACTATGATCACTATATATGTTTTGAGAGTAGTATCAAACACCGAGTAGGTTCGGGCCTAGGTTCTTCCTCAACTCATAAAACTGTCACCGTAGGTATGTTGCCACCCTCCCTTGTGACTGTCCCCGGCCCAAATGGCCCTTTGATGGTGATATCACACTTTCATGGTCTCTACTCCCTTGTCAAGGCATGGACACTCTCCCGACTAGGGTTACAAGTCGGACTTCATGTGTGCTCATATGGGGGTATGACTCTGCTAAGAGAATCTCTCACTGTTCGTCATGATTTATGCATGCTAATGATTACGTATGTTGCTCAAGAAATGTTCATTTTGGATTTTTCCTATGATCATGATTATGACTGTATTACAGATGCTTGGAAAACCTTGAGCCCTTTTGATATGTTACGTTACGATATTTATGATATGAGCATGATGTCCTACTTTTATGATGTTTTATTAGCTTTTACATATTTTAAATGTCCTGCTTTACTTACCTTACATATTAAGTACCTTCCAAGTACTAACTGCATATTTCCTATGCTGTATCGTCTTATGATACAGTTCTTTGACTCGTGCTTATCCTCACATCTAGATCATCTCGCAGTGTACTTTCACTATTAGTGAGTCCTCATGTTCGAGGGCCATTCTGACAAACATTCATGCTATTTTATGTTTTAATACTTGTCTGGGTTAGATGGGGGTGTTTTCCCATCAACCTATCGTATGTAGTAGAGGCTTTCAGATAGTGTGTGTGTCAGACGCAAATTCGATGTATGTCTAAGTGTTTTTGTTTTTTATGATATGTCATGATTATACTTATATTTCCGCTTTGCCTTGTGATTAGTCTTTTTCTTATAATGAATGAAGTTAGATGTATGCTTATGCCATGGGTCGACTTGGGGCCTCTCGGGGTTCCTTGTCTTGTGTTACGATGCGGGCCTACGTTCGGGTTGTGACAAACTTGGTATCGCAGCTATAGGTTTTGAAGTGTCCTAGGTTTCAAAACTGCGATTAAGTCAGAAGTCTTTTTCATGGGTGTGAAGCGCGCCACACTTATGACGATTAGGCTACGAGACGTTTAGGAAATGTCTCTTTTCTTGATCTATGTCGTGCGATGAAAAGTCCTTCTATCCTTCTAATTCGTGCTATTTATGATTGAAAAATCATGACTTAGGAGAATGAACGGAAGGAGAAATGAGAATGGTGAAGGTCATGGAGATGGCAATGATCATGGGCATTATCAGGCCCCACCTGTTCGGGAGCCCCAGGCACTAGAGCCAGCTTGCCCACGCCTCGAGTTTCTCGGCGGCTATCCAGATATTTGTGCAGCCTTGGATCGCTAAGGTCAACCAAATAGCCGTTGCATATCCCCTAGGAATGGCAAATGCGTGGAAGCGACCCGTATTAGAGACTTCGAGGATGAACCATCCTGGGTTCCTGATCCCAGGTAGATGAGGATCTGCACGATTTCATCGAGGAGATTCTAAAGATCACCCAAAGTTATGGCGGTGACCACGGAGATTGTGTTGATTTGGCCTCCTATCGCCTAAAGGGGTTGTCCCACATATGGTTCAAATAGTGGAAAGATGCTAGGGCAGGGTGGCAGGCCCTATCGGTTGGGAAGAGTTCCAACACAACATTCTTAGATCGATTCTTCCCTTGGGAGATGAGGGAGAAAAGGCAACCGAGCTGGGAGTTAACTTGAAGAAGCGGTGACATGTAAGTTCAGAGTACGCACTGAGTTCACCTAACTATCTAAATAAAGTGACCAGAGTTGGTGGCAGACCAGAGGACTCGAGGAGTCGATTTTGCATGGGGTAGCAGACTACTTGGATAAGGATTGTAGGATCGCCATTTTGTATCCGGACATAAATTTTCCCGTAATGTGTTGCATGCTCAAAAGATGGAGTTTGCATCGGACGGGCAGAGAGAGGCCAAGAGGCCAGGACTGAAAGTTATAGGACTTCTCAGGTCAGATCAGGGGTGACAGTGTCAGCAGTCTGAGCATAGGTCTATTGCTCCAGTACCATCATCGGCCGCACGCCTGCCTAGATTCCGAGGAGATCGGAGGAGCAGGCTCTAGGATTCAGAGGCCAGCAGCATGCGACAGAGGAACTTTCCCAGCCTTGTACAAAGTGCGGCAAGACTCATCCCGGGAGGTGCCTAGTCGGCATGGATGCTTGTTTGGGGTGTGAAAACATGGACACGTACTCAGGAATTACCTCTTCACTCAGATCAGGGGTCGGTGGAGTCCGTATGCCAACAACTAGTCTCTCGGTTGCCCAAAGAGCACGCCCTCAGCAGGGTGCCTCGACCATTTCAGTCGGCGGTCAGTGTCAAAATAGGTTTTTTTCTTAGCCACTCGTCAGAGCAGGAGGTCTCCTCGGATGGTCACCGGTATGTTGCATGTTTTTTCATATTGATGTTTATGCTTGCAAGATCTAGGAGCCAATTACTTGCGACCCCACATTACTAGTAGCTTCGGAGTTAGTCCTAGACTCTGTCAAAATCATTTTCGGTTCTACTCCTGTCGGTGATTCGTTGTAGTTAGGCGTGGTGTATAGAGGATGCCCAAGCCACTATATTGTATAAAGTCACCTCCCGTAGACCTTGTAGAGTTATCCTTGATTTTGGTATTGATCTTCTACCCGATATACGTACTATATCTATCCCTCCTTACAGGATGGCTCCAATTCCAGCTAAAAGAGTTGAAGAATCAGTTGAAGGACCTGTTAGATAAGGCTTTATCGTACCGAGCAAGTCTTCATGGGTGCACCATTGCTATTTGTCCGAAAGTAGGATGGTTCGCTTTGGATGCATTGACTATCGCACTGAACAAGGTCATCATTAAGAAAAGGTATCCTTTACCCAGGATCGATGATTTGTTTGACCAGCTTTAGGGTGCCAAGTGTTTCAAAGATGTATCTCGGTCCGGTATCACGCCTCGTGTCTGGGAGTGTGATGTCCCGAAGTCAACCTTCAAGACATGGTATGGTCATTATGAGTTTGTAGTCACGTCTTTTGACTAACAAAATGCTCCTGCAGATTTTATGGACCTGATGAACAGGGTGTTCAAGCCGTATCTGTACATGTTCGTGATTGTGTTCATTGATGACATCCATATATACTCTGAGCGTTTGAGAGCATACCATCATTTGAGAGTAAAGGCTTTAGACTCAAGGATCGCCAATTGTATGCAAAGCTCAGAAAGAATTCTGCTGAACTGTAGAATTTCTAGGCCATGTAGTATCAGGCGAGGGCATAAAGTAGATTCCTTAAAAATCGAGGTGGTGAAGAATTGGCCGAGATAGAATCCCTTGATATTCAAAGTTTCTTAAGGAGGTTTAGCTACTATCGGAGGTTTGCCGAGGGTTTCTCATTTATTGCAGCACCTTTGACCAAGTTGACTCAGAAAAATGCTGCAGTTTCAATGGTAGGAGGCTTAAGTGAGAAGAGCTTCCAAGAGTTGAAGGCTCGACTTACTACCGCATTTCCAGAGATGACCCCACCGGTATGTAAAATGGCTTGCGGGTGTATTGTGATGCTTCGAGAATCCTGGACCGGGTGTATTGATACAACGAGGGAAGGTGATAGCATACGTCTCGAGACAGTTGAAAGTCCATGAGAAGAATTACCCGACCCATGATCTTGAATTGACCACGTGGTGCTTGCATTGAACATATGGCGGCATTACTTGTATGGGTCCATGCGGGATGTGCTTGGCTGCACTACGCGAGCTTGCAATATGTGTTCACGCGTAAAGATCTCAATCTTCGGCAAAGGAGCTGGTTGGAGCTACTCAAGGACTACGATATGAGTGTCCTTTACCATCCGGGTAAGGCTAATGTGGTAGCGGACGACTTAGCGTGCTCTCTATGGAGAGTGTCCTACGTGGGATGAGGGAAGAAGAGCCGGTGGGAGATGTCCATGGACTTATGTTTGGAGTTAGATTGGTCGCCTCAACCGATGGTGGTGTTGTTGTGCAAAATGGATCAAATCATCCTGGTGACTGATGTGAAAGCTAGAAAAGATGAGGATACGACTTTAGTGAATCTAAAATAAGCCATTCGAAGTCGAAGGTAGAGGCCTTCAAGGGGGAGATGGTGCTTCGCACTGTGGTCGCCCGTGTTCTAGATGTTGATGATTTGAGGAGCCGGATATTTCATGAGGCCCATGGATCCAGGTATTCTATCCATCCAGGTGTCACCAAGATGTATTGTGACACATAAGCCCATGTGGATGGTAAAGGAATGTTCATGCAAAGCCTGTAAAAGCTTATAAATTGCTAAAAGCAGTAAGCTGAGCTAGAAGGCCGGAGGAGTGTACTTGTGACATCAACATCTAATTTGAAGTGGAAGAAATCAAGCACGATTTCACCGAAATGCCTTTCACTCAATGATCATATGATCGATTTGATGGTGGATAGATAAAATAGCCTGGTGATATATATTTCCTATTTATGATCCATTAACTATATTATGCAGATATATTATCGATATTTGAGACCGCACGAGGCCTTAATCATTATTTCGATAAAATCGTTGATCTCAGTTTGGGTAATTTCATGGATTTAGGACTAATAGTGCACACATTTTTTATCCGCGTAATGCAATGGAACGAACAACCTGTGACTTCCGATAGATGCTGAGAGATGTGATGTGACTCAGTGGTATATGGACATTTACTGAGTGCAGCTTTACTTATAATAACAAACCTATCACTGTAGCATTCATATTGCCGGTCATTCTCGTGAGTCGCTCCCAGCACTTCGCCTACACCGCCTCAGTATGGGCGTGACTGCACTAAATAGTGGTACATCTTGGTACCGCAGGATTTCCGTAAACCGCAAAGATTGACCATTGCCGAGCACAAATTTCAGGCAATGATGGAGAATGTAAAGCCATGGGTCAAATCTAAGATAGATGCGGCACCAAGCCCTTATGCCTGCCTGGATAGTTTTGAGAGTAGATTCAACATGATGGTGTAGCACTTGATATCAGCCTCCGTGTTAATTGGGGGCTCTTCTTGAGCCAAGTGGCTGAGTTGTATTTACGGCAACCAACCGTTACTAGCAGCCCCCACTCTTTCGAACCTGGATGCAGAGCTTGAGGAGGATATAGATTTGGCAGCATACTAGGGCCAACCGCAGCGCTGGATAAAGGCAAGAATAGAGTCGTCAAGATACTGGTGAGGAAAGTTTGAAAAGTAAGAGAACGAAGGGGAGAAGAAGGAGCGCAAGCGGGCTAGAGCAGAGAGTATGTGGGCTCATGAGGAGAATATGACTAAGCTACATGAGAGAGTAAGAGGAGCAGGAAGCTCCACCACAGCTCAGCCCTATCTTGCTAGTGACCATGACCTTCAGTGAGCCACCTTCAGCCCCGCTACCACGCGAGGTCAAGCTCAAACGGTTGTATCCACTAAGGGGGGACCACTACCCCCATTATTACACCATTGAGTTAGCCGGCCACTGCCAGCGCCACTACTGCGGAGGTACCACCTTCACAAGATGACAGAGGCAAAGTCTAAGTAGCCACAGGTATATCCCTTTTTCCCTTCATGCTTATATTTTATGCTTCGAGGACGAAACACATTTTTCAAAATGGGGGGGTGTACTTGTTATTTTTGAGAGATTTTTGTTCGATCGAGGTTTTTCTGCCGTCTTTTCCTCAGACATGCTATCTAGTAGAACCGGCTTGTGTTAGGATTTTGTTTTTAGTTTCTGATTTTTGTTCAATTAGAAAGTAACTTAGGAATACTAATCCAATGGATATGCACTATTTTGTGGTTTTTGAAAAATTGACCCGTTTAAAAAAATTGTTGTGTATTTGTGACCACGCATGATTCTGTGGATCGTTTTATGTCATTTAGTTATTGATAGTGTTAGTCTTGTTAGCCATGTATGAACCAGACAGGTAAAGTGAAAATAGTTCATGTACCATGTGTGAGTGAGGTCTTATTATTGCTGCGGTATGTTGTTGAAGATCTAGAACTTGCCTGGTTGGTCTCTCGCATAGGTTGAGGATAATTGGTTAGGATATGATCATAGGCCATTTTTGTATTAGCACACTTTTAGCCTATATTGTTCCTACCAAAGTTTCATAAATCTCTTGATCCCAGCCTAAGTTATTACTTGAAATATTTCTTTGATTTACTTGTTAACCGTACTCATTTGTTTATACTGAACCTTTTTGGCCTTGATCCTTTCCTTGGATATTGTGAAACCTCAACATAAGAAAAATGCTTAAGTTGAGGGTGGCGAAAGTAGGGGTGCATAAATGGTGGGAGCAGGAGAAAGGAAAAAGAAAAGAAAGAGAAAAGAAAAAAATGGTGAAAAAAGGCGTGGTGAGGTGAAAAAAAAAAAAAGTAAAAGACTCGAAAATTTGAGAATATTGAAAAAAAAAGAGAGAAATTCAAAATAGATTGAAAGTGTTGAAAAAATGTGAAAATCACCTCACCCATACAAATATTCTTAAATGGGAGGAAAGAAAAGAAGACAAAAGAAATGAAGGGTGAAATAGGAGAATGTTGTAGCCAATGAATGTAGTGCCAAGGAAGGGATAGTCACTAATAAAATCGTTCATCTTTATCATGTCCAGACCTAAGCCTACATTACAAGCCATATCAAGTCTTATAGTGATCTTAATTTGACCATCTAACAAACCAAAGTAGAGAAAATAAGGGCAAGCCTATGGTATTTGATGCATAATACTTTGGCAAATTTCTTTCGAGAGAGGAGTAATCATTTGCCTAGTCCCATGTTTAAATTCGATACTTCATACTAGAGTGGGGACTTCCATTTTTTGTGAGGGTACATGGATTATGTTTGCTCTACCATTAGTCTGTGTGAAAACATATAGGTGATAACTTGATTGCTTGTTGATAGCTAGATGACATGTCTTAACTTTGAATATGATGTTTTGATGTTGCTTGCAATACATTAGATGATGATGTTTCAAGAGGAAGGGTCAATAGAGTTTGTATATACAGTGCACAAATTTGTTTGAGTTTAGGATGTAGTACTCCAAAGTTTATTTTCTAGTTGAGCGTCGTGTTGGCTTTTTCATCTTTGCTCGAGGACATGCAAAGTCTTAAGTTGAGGGTGTTGATGTTCGGATTTACAAAGACTATCGATGCTCAAAACTAAGAAAATAGCATGGACTTAGGTGTGGATGTATATGTGATATGAGGCACTTTTCCTTTGATTTCAGGATAAATGGGTGTTGGAACAATAAATTGTAAAAGGAAGCAAAAGTGTGCAAAAGGGCAAAAAGTGTAGAACACAAGATTTATCCTTAGGAAGGACCTATAAATCATACCGAAGGCCCCGATAAGAAGCTGAAAGATAAAACCGGAAGATTGATCCCATGAGACTTGTCAGCGCATCGTACCATGGTGGTATGAGTCGTGGTAATCCAATGTGGATGAAATCCGTAAGAATTCAACAAGAGGCTGATTCTCGCATGAGAGCACCTACCACCCGCAATATAAAGGTACAAGTCGTACCATACCGTTATGGTGAAGTTCGTAAAGTTCAAGAGTATCACGATCAAGCCACGGGTGCAATGTACGAGTCGTAGGAAGTAGGTACGACTCGTACCTTGGCCCAACACTTAGCCAACAATCCAAGCTACGAGTCGATACCACGGTCCGTGAGAAGACACTTTACGAGCCGTAGGTGGGACCCGTGATAGGTCGGTAACAGATATGGAAAGCAGTCCTGTTAGTTTAGGAAAAGGATTCTTGTGTCTCTATAAATACTTTTTTATTTTTATTTTTCTTGCAAAGAGGAGGACAAATAGACTTAATTCTAATAGGAGAACATTGTAGTAAGGAGCTTTACATCATTGGAAGAGAGAATCGAGTTATTCAACCTTGTGATCAACCTTTTTCTTGAATTCATCTTGTTCTTGCTACTTGTTATTCAAGATTTCGTGGTTTAATTGAAGGAATTGTTTTTTTCTCAATTATCTTTAAGTATTGTTTTATGTTGTCAATCATGAACGCAAATCACAACCTTGCAATTTTAGGAATACACGGTCTCTTCTTCAATCCTTAACTTCCTATACCATACGTTAGAGTACCTCCCATAACCCTGGGTTATCGGTACATCTTTCTCGATAAGCTAAACTTCCTTCGTTTGGTTGATATATTAGTATGCCTGGTTCAACTATCCCTAATTTATCTGCTTCTGGTCATCATTTAGGAGCCTTCATTTCCACCTACAATAGACCTTCTGGGATCCGAGTTGTGTGTTTTGCTTGGCTATTTGCTTAGAGATAAGAAGTCGTACTCAAATTAGCATGCCATCCCAATCTGTTCTGAAAGCCTTCAAAACCTAGCTGTGAGTTGTGCCCCCTTGCTAGAAGTTAAGATACACTAAGACCCCACGTAGATGGAATATTTTCCAAGATTAATTCAAGATAATCTTTAGCCGAAACCTAATCTTGACCAGCAAAAGATGTGCTGATCTCCTTAGCCTTTCAACAATGGTCCACACGAGGTCATGTTTGTGCCTGGCACATGGTAACCCTATAGTTATATTCATATTATCTACTTTTTGCTCTTACACGTGCATGGCTATTTCCTCTAAATTAGCTTGCCCAGCTTTCGGGGTCTACTTTTCCCCGTTGGTCATTGGAGCTCTATGCTACAACTTGACAATATCTTCCTTCCTCCCATGCCATTAGTAGATCTCTTTACAACCTGATGATTTTCGTTAAACTCGGGTGGAGGGAGTAATGACACGTAGCACCTTGCTATAGTTTACCGACGAATTCTACCACCTTTGAATGCAAAGTCGACCTCTAGGTCTCAAGACTCCGCCCCTTATCACCTCAAAGGCCACCGACTCCTGTTGGGCCTTGCCCCCGGGCTGCACCCGCACTAGGGTCTCCGCACGTCACTCCTTTTACCTCCACAACTAAAGGTGGTATCACAACGCCTAGGTTGCCATCTCACTACCCTTAAATGCCAGGCCCGATGCTTATTCCTTGACATTTAGCGGTGATTCCAAGCTCTATCAACCTACCCCAACCTGGAGGTGATTCTGTTTTTCATTTTCTATAGGTTGAGATCTCGTCTATGCTCCATTCACCGCATCGCAAGGATATTATGTGCCAAATCTACCCACCGTATCTTTCCCGAATTTAACTCATGCCATCACTCATATAATCTCTCTATCCTTCGACATAACAAACTAGGCCATAGCCATTATTCTTCAGGTATCCATTAATCGTCGTTATCATACTATGACGGAAATCAACCTATTTCCTCGACATGAGCTTTACTAATGTCGGGGGTTTATTGCTTATGGACTCTCATATACTGGGTACTACTGGCAATTATATCTTCCCTCCTGATTTACTGTCGTGAGGGTCTAGGTAATTTTTATAGACACTAGGGGTCCCAACCACTTTCTAATCCCTCTCGGAGTCACCACCAGCCCTCATTTACTATTTATTCCGGCAATATGGCATTGATACTTATGCTTTGTGTTGTACTAAAAGAACAAACTCGGAAGTAGAAACTGACCCTATCATTCTATAATGGGGCTAAGGCATGAAATTCAACAACTCTAAAGGCTGGAGGTACAAACCTCGCACAATCCTTTGTATATTTCAGGTAATCCAACATTAACTGTTGTCCTTGTCTAATTCAAAATGTCTACTAAGTAAGCCAACTCATATATATACTATACCCCCGTCCTCCTATTCGAGGTTGAAGAAGGAACAAGAGACGATGCTGGTATATCTATTACCTTATGAGATTCCTGGTGCCCCGGCAGAATGCCGAGGATTAAAAGACCGCTTCCGCCTTCAGCCGATTGTTCCCAACTATAGCCCCTCATCGGTACTCTTCTCCGCCGCCGCTAACTTGTGGCTACCGGAGTCTCTGGTTTTATATCGATATTACTCTAGACATACATAACAATCAAAGCTTAGGATTCAACCCTAAATAATCCCGGCTCTATAGCACGATCCGAGAAGGAGGGGTAACTACTATCATGCTCATAGCCTCCTCGTTTATAGAATGTGGTGCATAACACATTTATAAACAAGAATCTACTAGACACGCTTGCAAACTCCCCGGGATACGACTCGCTTCTGATACCAAGTTTGTCACGCCCCCACCTTGGAAGGCACGACGAGCACCTAATGCCACACGAATCCGAACCGACTTGATCGCCTGCATGCACCTCTCGGTGCATGCCCGCAACTCAATTTAAGAGAATGACGAGCTATATCTCGACAAACACAGCTCAGCCGACAAGGCCACCTATAAAGGAAATTAGCTAACCAACAACAAGGCAATAAATGAACTTATGAGGGCCGACAAGACCACCATGTTTTCTAGTTATAACAAGAATAAAAACAGCCAGCTATACTAGTCCCCGCATGGCCAACGCAGAAAATAAGACATACATAGGTCCCACACCTACTAACACATAAAATAAGACATACATAGCCCCACACGGCCAACGACAACCAACTAACGAAGACTGTAGTCCGCAAGCCTCTAAGAATAGAAATAATGGTCGAGACAGGCCCCGGCCTACTCAAATGCTATACAAATAAAATAAATGTAATTCTACAACCCGGTAACTCCGAATGAAAGGAGTTGGCCGAGCCGCCGACTCATCACCGCTAATGGAGGTCCTAACTTTGTCTCTGTCCAAACTCGCAAGCAAGTATGCAAACACCCATAGCTGGGCCTCCGCACATATGTACCGAATATGTAAGTGCGTAAATGGAAAGCTCACCGATAAGGAACTAAAAGTGAAGAACAAGAAGGGGCAGAAGTTAACCTGTAAACTTACTTATCCATAATCTACATCTAGTAAAACACTACAAACATATGAGCTAAGACTGCATAATTACATATTCATAAGCTTGGTGCACCAGCGTGCAAGAATACAAAATAGAACCTAACCTGCCCTATAAGCCCGGAAGGTACAATCAACAATAAAATAACCCGCTTGTGACCCCTAACATGGTCAATCTGAGTTACAAGTAACTATAGCCAACTTACCTGGGCCCCGGGTCTGCAATGGATCCCTCTCGACTCCTATAGTCATGAGTCCGATTGACTCGTAACCGCACCCTCGGGCACCAAGCTCGATGAGGGTTAGTGATGCCGATATGGCATAAAAATAATAGTCGATTCATGGAATGGACTGCACTATGGCCCTCGGGCCTCTACATAATCCCTTGGGACAACATATGCTCTCCTTGAGCGATCCATATAACCGAAGGCAACGACACAACTAGTAACCCCGAGGTTGTTCAACGGAAGGCTATCCTTGGTGGGGTCAATACCAACTGATATATTGCATCATAGTTCAATCTAGCCATCAAGAGGCGTATCTCGCCTTAGGCCCCAATGCGCCATTACTCTCCTGTATCAGTCTACATAACCGGCTAATGCGCACTCGTGTGCCTATATCTCGATCAGAGATCCCTGACAGGTGATCATAATTCTAACGGTCTGACCAATAGGGCTGATCTAGAGTGGCCTAACGATGTTCAATATCATGTTAGGACGTTGGTAGCTCATAACCTGAATCCGCACGTCGCGAACGGTCAACTATTTAATTCCTATACTTAGGACAATTGTGGGGTTGCCACTTAATCGTACATGCTCCTGAGCAGCCACCTAACCTTCCCCCAAGCGGTTTGCTATAGTTCCACTGGGTTGTAATACTGCATTTTACTATGGTTCTAGTCCCTTGACACCAACTTGTTCCGTCTCAACTTTTTAATATAACTTCTAGGAGATCCCTAACCTTGTAGGTAGGTTCACTGTCCTATCCACACGCAAGAACTGTATCCGAGTATTTATAAAGAGCGAGATGGGCGTTGGCCTCGCATTTCACTACCGATAAGATTCCCTCCTTAGGGTATCCATGGGTCTATCTCGACTCGTATTACTAGAGTGACCCCTCGTGACCCGTATGTGTGGCACTGTCGATCGCGACTAATAATCACTAGCAAAGGGCTAACTATATAATAGGTTGTCCCTTTTTCCACCGGCAACCTTGGTGCTGCTGACTCTAGGGTAGGACTAGCTTACTGTACCCCGGCCCTAGAGGCGCTAGTAAGGTACGCCAACGGCCTCTAGGCGAGTCCCCGTCTATCCAGGCGCTAAACCGCAAAGTTATATCGCCCCGTCACGCCCCTATGCGGTCCAATTTATCAAACAGCCCAACAAACTCTAATCCTAAGTTTCTAAGGCCTTGCATGGCAAAGAACATGTCTTAATCCTATTACATACAGAAATCGTATGACGTATATTACTATAATGCTTCTAGCAGTGTCACACCTAACCTCTCTTTCCCAACGAGGATACTATAATCTTCAATACGCTTTCTAACAGCCTAACCACAACATATATAAGCATTATCTACAAAAATGTACTTTAATACCACACATGGAATTATTATCCACGTTCAAAAGCATAAGTCATATCATTATATGACGACAATAACTTGCCGAAGGAATAAACCTTAACATACCTCGAATGTTGACTTTCGTTCAATTCAATAGTTTCTAACCCGAGCCAACACTTTCACTCACTTGCAGCCCTTGCACTAAGAAAATAAAGCTATTTCAATAGTAGGAGTTGGCGCACAGCGATATCTTTCGATATTAATATCAACTATAATTCAACTCTATTTAATTCAATCGAAAACCCACAATTTATCGAGAGTTCAGAAAGGAGAAATGCTTACTTATTACATGTGTCCGTTCGTGACTCAATTTGGAGTAATTCCAATAACATTTACTCGGTGGAGTTCCAGTACGCCAAGCGAATTTTCAAGAACTAACTCTGCAGAGATGCTTTTCGTAGGCCTAGAACTTATTACCTGAAGTTAATTTGCGCTTAGACGGAGTTTGATGGCTTAATTTGATGAAAGTTACGATTTCTCTCGGTTCTTGGTCATGATATGTTGAGAATGATTTAAATCATCAAGGAGGTGCTTTATATAATAATAGGACGCGCGGGCGTGGTGGCGCGGCGCGCCGCCCGTAGCGCCAAAACACGAGCGCGATGTTACCCATTGCGCTGAGGGAGGTGCGATGACCGGCCCTGCACCGAGGGTGTGGCGCGACGCGGCGCTTGTGGCACCCTTCCTCTGGTCCCGGCCTCCTGATCGCTCAATTCCGTACTCTTCCATTCATTCTCCGAGCCTTTTTCTCGTATGCGTTGCACCTCTTAAAACCTGACTTACGTACGAACACATTGACTAAACGATGGGGACTTATGATGTAATAAATATTCAAGTTTTTTGTCCATTAAAAATCATACCATTATTTGCATGCCTTTGTATAATTTTATTTCGGCAAATATACCACCTATTAATTTTTTCATCCAAAATTTGTGTAAGCAATGACCAAGAATTTCTAACCACAAAAATAGCAGGTAATTTATAAATACATTCTCTAAAACAACAAACACATAATTTTTGTCTTGAACATTTCGATTTTATGATCGCCGAATTTACACTTTTTAATTTTTTATTTTTTGTTGAAAACCGGCAGATTGGAAACGATAATGGATGAATGGTCTAAATTTTCATACTTTTTAGTATTCTTCTTTTTCGTTTAGGCATGTCTCAATTTTTTTGAAATAATATCTAATTAAGGTTCTTTTTTCTTTTTTTCTTTTTTAATTTTCAATTTAAATAAATTTGAGAATGTAAAGATATTTGATTTTTTTATATGTGACAATAGGAAAAGAAATAGGTTCTTAAGGCAAATCTCCCTTGTTTGGAAGTTATCATTTTTTAAATTAACTATATATTTAAAATTTTATATATGACAATAGGGAAAAAACATGTTATAAATTTTAAATATAAACATTGAATCCTAAAAACGTATCATCATAATCTAAAGCACATCTCACTTTGTTTGAAAGTTATCATTTTTTAGTTAAATAGTCAAAACTTACGTAAAATTCTTATTTCTTTCAAAAATTTATCTATATATATAGTTTATATAATTAAAGGAGACGAAAAAACCACCTTCAAGAATATATTTTTATATTATTGAGATATAAAATGATATCCAAGAATATATAGCTATAAATCTATTTTATGCCTTCATAATTTATACATACATACATACATATATACATACACATACATACATATATATATACATATATATATATTAAGATTAATCAACCGTTGACTAAAGTAGTATATTATATATTATTTTCTAAAATCGCAGTTTTTAATTATTATCTTTTGAAAGTTATTAGATTTTTATATTAATCATTTAAACTAAAATGAATTTGAATTAAACTGGATTTAGTTGAATTTAAGTTAAAATAAATATTGAGTCCTAAAAGACGTGCAGTGTTTAGGAATATTTTAATTGGAAGTTACTGATTTTTTATATTATCTATTTTAATTGAAAATAACTTTGGAAACTGAAAATACAACTTATTTGAATTTGGTTAAAAGTCAAATATTGAATCCTAAAAATGTGCAATTATAATCTAATACACATTTAATTTCCTTTTATTTGGAGGTTATCATTTTTAAATATTATCTATATATTTAAAATTTAAAATAAGATATAAATTAGATCAAACATATATTATATCTACAATAAAATATATATTTAGATCTATATCTATATCTACAATCAAGGATAAAAACATCAACGGAATAATATTAAAAAGTCAAATGACACTTTTTAAGATAAAGTTCCAAAAAATCTGAAATTTAAAAAAAAAATAGGAAGATTTAAAAAAAAAAACCAGAAAAAAAGATAAGAAGAAACTAACCTACGCTATCCGTTATTCCCACTACCCCCACAAACTCACACGCACATGCATGCAGTTCAGAATCCTTTTCATTGTCAATAACTATCCAAAACGGTTAATATCTATTTATTGCTTTATTAATAGTGAAAATACCTCCTTTTGAATGTGGTAAATATATTCTAAAATATTTTTGTTGTTAATGTTATTTTAGTGATTTAATCATATTCTATTTTAAGACAAATCATAATTATTTGTGATAAGCACACTTTTTATATTAAAAACCAAAAAAAGATAATATTTTAAATAATTGATTTCGTAATTATAGGAGTTATAACAACTTTTATTGATTACCCATTTTAGAGTAATTTTAGGTGTTTTCAAATTCAAAATATATATCATTTTAAAAGAGTTTTTAACAAAACAACAAACAATTATTATGAGGCATAAGTTTTATCAATATTAATTTTTAAAATTTTGAATTTAATACTTACAGTTGTAGATATCTGTTTTAGATATCTGTAACTTCTCCACTTTAACTTTAATTTTAAAAAAAGATTAACTAACCTAAACCAATCTAAAAGCTCTCACCCACGTATGCCTAACCTCCCAGTTCCCATTTTCTCATGCATTGTCACACACAATAAATATCACAGGAAACATATTGATAAATATGTTGTTTCTTTTAACATGTGATATAATGCGTTTTATCTTTAATTTATATTATTTTTGTTGCCCCGCTTTTGTTTCATAGGTTATTACTCGCCTGTGAAACTTTTTTATCGATCTTTTGAATAAATTATATTGTGAGTTTTTCTTTGTAAATCTCTTTTATGTACTTGATTTTGTTTTTTAATTTACCATTGAAATTAAAGAAGCACCCAAATACACTAACTTTTTATTTTAAAACGATATTATTAATATAGAGTTATTTATTTAAGGGTGTGTGTCCTGGGCCTTAATTGTAACCATTTTGAAAAAGATAAAAATATTAGTAATATGAAGTAGATCTAAAAAGGATGAAATATAATTCTTTTAAATTAAAACTTAATTTGGACTATTTTTTCTCATATTTATGCATACAAAAAGATATACAATTTGATAATTATCTTGAAATTATCATAGACTTACATGCTGGATAATTATCTTGAAATTATAAAAATGATATATATGAGAACTTTTCTTGAATGAAAATCAAATTTATTGATGATGGAGTCGGTCATATTGTTTATCGGGGTTTTAAATAAATTAATGTTATTTGTTATCCTTCACATTATTTGTTGGAGAGCATATTTTTATTTCAATTTTCTGTTAAGAAATCGTTATATTAATTATTACCGTTTTGATAGAATATTGAATGTGTAGGTAGCTAAACAAAATTTATTAATCATGCAGATGCTTTGAAAGCTCCATCTCAAACATTGAAATACAAAGAAGGCATATTTAAAATTTATTCATAAGATGATTAGGAAAAATCATCAAATAATTTTGATAGGTTCATGCGTTTGTTTTAATAAATAGACATATTTAAAATATGTCACTATTTTATTTTAAAATGTATGGAGTAAGAAAATTGTTATTTATATAGTATTGTATTAAAAAAGGTAACCAATGGATAAAATGTAACCAAGTTAAAGTGATAAGCTAATTAAAAAGGCATGACAATGTAATAATATTATGAAAATGATAATGCAATAACAGTAATGAGGAAAGAAATAAAAATATCAACTTAAAAATAAGTTAAAAACGCTTATTTGAAATGAAAAAGTTAAGCTACTCATTATATCATTTAATTATAATCAATATTAAAACACAATATATTATGTTAAAAGATAAAAAGAAAAATTTTAATTGCTAATTATATGTACTACTAAAATAATAACTATTTAAAAATAATGCTAAAAACAAACCCATGAATGGCCCTAATTATTATTGTTAGTAAATAGAACACAAGCAAAGGTTGAATCTAAGTTTTAACTTCTACATCTATGCATTTATAAAGATAGGAACTATTATTTAATCTATAGAAAAATCATAAATACTAGAGGGAATAAAGGGCAACTACATTTTAAAAGGTATATATAAATAATAAAGTGAACATACGATGTAGTAGTTCAATAAATAAGACATAATTTTTGTTATAAAATTAGTAAAGTCGAATCACTTTAAAGATATTATGGGCAATAGAGATCACAATTGACAAACGCCAACAAAGACCGGATGACGTGAGGACAAAAAGCAATTGGGAGACCAAGAAATTGACCGACAACTGGAAAACCAAACACATTCATACACGTAAATGACACAAGTTTAATTAATATAATATTTATTGAAGCTAAAATTTTATTTAAAAATATGTTAGATAAAAGAGATCATCTTAATATTAATGGTGACTCATATAAAAATACCTTCTAAATTTAAGCTATAAAAATCTACTAGGTATTGTTTATCTCAAAAATCAAAATAAATTATTATATCATATAAGACTTATTTTAAAATAGATATCCCACTTTTTGCGATGAATCACTATGATCTCTACAATCCATTTTAAGAAGGAGAAAACTAATTATTTTAATAATAGTGATGAACACCACCAAATAAAGTCGAAAATAGGAAAAATATTCTAAGTCTATTTAATTGAAACTTATTCTTAATCATTTTGAATCATGTTATATTTTAATTCACATTATTTATATCACAACTATATATGTAAATTAATTTTATAAGTATGTAGTTAAATATTTATTTATCATGAATCATTTGTTAAATATAATGTAGTAATCTTGTCTACTCAAATATTGCATGTGAATTTTAATAATAATTAGACATTGTAATATTTTTTTTTAAAATGATAATAATTATACTTTATTATATTTTATAAATTTCATGTTTGTTGAGATTAGAATGAGCATGTGAATATATTCTCAAAATTTTAAGAATAATATTAATGATTTATTATATATTAAAGCAAACATAAAAAGAGAGAATCGTAATGTATAATAAGTTCTCATCATATTTGGAATGATTCTTATTTTTCATATGGTGATGTTAGATTTGTAATTGAACTGCATTTATAACCTAAATTTCCTATATTAACCAAGTGATGCAACCATTCTTCAGTTTGAAATCAATCTAAATATATATGTTTTGTAGTTTCATTTTTACACAAATGTACATTTAATAAATTCTAAGTGATGAAATATATAGGAAATGAACTACAATCTTTATTAATTTAGAGGAGTTATTTGTAGACAAAATACATGAGTTTGTTGTGGTGGTTGCTTGCCGTAATTGACAATTCTTATTATCTACAAATATAATCAAATTATTATATTTAATTGAATCATTTTTATTAATATGGAATACATAAAGGGAAGAGGAGTAATTAAGAAGTATATTTTTATAATTTGTTTTACTTACTATATATTTATAAGCAGTTGTTGATTCAAAGTTAACATTTCATTTGATTTGCTTATACAGACATGAGCCAAGAATCTAATTCTGATTAAAGATTTATAAATTCTTTATACTCTTTTGATGTATCTCCGATTAAATTTTGATGTCAACTTTGATTCATTTTTTTTAATTGTATAGGAATTTTTATCATAAGGTATATTACATTCGTAAATAAGATGTATACTAGAACTTTATTTTAAAAAATCTCCAACAAGACATTATTTGATATCTCATGATTCAGGCGGATATGTATATACTAGCATATATATATATATATATAAGGAGCTTAGAGACATGCCGTACGTGGCATGCTTCTAAGGTCTCCATTCCTATTTTTTCTTTTTTTCTCGATTTTGACTACTTTCTTCTTTTAAAATATTTTATTAATTCATTTATTTAATTTCACACATTCTAGTAATAAATTTTTTCTTCTGTGCATTCGAATTTTTTTTGGATGAACGGAAGAATTTGAAATTATTTATTGAAATTAAATGATTCTTCTTAAATGAGTATATGAATCAAATATTTTCTTTTTAATATTAACGGAAGAATTCGAAAAGTTGTAGTTAAAAATAATTTATATCAAATTTAAATTTGTCAAAGCTGAGTTCTTTCACCTACGATTTCTACTCCTATGATAAAGTTCCTTCCTTTTGCCCTCTTTTCTAATCTTCTATTCTTTGAGCAATTTATTTGACCATTTATGTATTTCTTCACTCAATTGTGATAATTTCTATTTCTACTTAGAAATATGACACCTTTTTGGTGCCATCAACATGCCGAGAACAAGAAGTTTTAAAGTACGTCAATATTTTGGAAACATTCTATTTTCATATTGCTTGTTACCTTTTGTTTGTAGGTTTACTCATGGGCTGCTTCTTAGTTTAATATTGTGCTCTGTCCGTATACAAGTTTGTAAAATAATTGTGTAAAGGAATCGAAAGGGAAAAAAAGTTAAATAGAAGGAGTATAAAGAAAAGAAAACGGTATGAATCAATGTAGTCTTAATATCATTTTTTTTCCTTTCAAAATATTTTTTTTGTCAAACTGATAATATGAAATATGTTAGAGCTAACTAAAAAAAAAACAATGTATCACAATTTATAAAATTATAAATTATAAATAGAACTTTTAAAAATTCAAATTCTTGTTTCCTCTCTTTCGATCTTTTTTTTTTTTACCTTTACGTTGTTTTATGCCAACGTATTGCCTATTGGTTATAACTTTATCCGATAAAGAGGACAAGAAGATAAACGAAATAGAAGGAGAAGTCAGGTCATTCAAGGGTGATGGAAGCAAAAATCATTAAATGAGTACAACGATGACAATTGATACTAAAAGGTTTTGTTGTCAAGAAGAGGACAATAGTAGTTTTTCTATTTGAAAGGATGTTGTATTGTATAATTTCACTCTCAAATTAATCACAAATTTTTTAGATTGATCTTTACTTTTTCTCTTTTTTTTTGGAATGTAAATCTATTTTTATTGTGCACGAGAGCCATAAGATCGTAAATTTCTTGGCCAATCATATTAACCATATAAATTTAAAATTTAAATTTGTAGAATATTATTTTGTATTATATGGAGAGCCTGATTTTTTTCTTTAACATGTCAGTACATATAGATCTTGTGAAATTGAAGCAATTTACAAGTGTTAGAAATGGACGATCAAACATGAAAGATAGTCTTAAAAAGGCCGACACCTTCCTTAGATCTATGTTGTATAAATATTTTTTATATTACTTATGTCATTTTAATATAATTAATTATTTAGTTATTTTGATCAAAATTAGAATCTTCATTACAACTCTCTAATTTTTTTATAGAAACGGAAAAGAGAAGAGGAGATCGATAATAATAAAATATTTACTCTATTAATTTTAATGAGGTATTATACATTTTATATTTTCTTAATTGAATATTTATTTATGATAAATTATGATATTAGGATATCATTCAATTTTAGTTTAAATTTCAAAAACCCTATCATCAAATGCATTTTCTTAACTAAAATATAATTAATTTTCTTAAATAATCACCTGAATAAATTTTTTATAGATTAAAAAGACACCATTTTGCAATGCAAATGTTACACCCCGTAAGATTCCCATAGATGGCATCTATTCGTTGATTAAGCATATTTGAAAGTCATACGTGCTAGAAAAAGGCCCGAAAAAGATCGGACGAGAAACTCGTCGAACCATCGCGAAGGAGCCTGGGGCAGCCCTCCGGCTGAGCGGCGCAAGCAGTCACGGAGGCTGGCCACCACGCTAGCTCCGTGACACGTCGTCTCGTCTGTGCCCAAGTATATAAAGCCCCACTTCGGTTTTAAATCATTTATTTTAAATTTCCAGAAAATTGTGCAGAAAACAGAGAGAGAGTACGTAAGGGTTTATATAATATCGTACGACATACCAAACGTAGTCCAAATCCAAATCAACCTTAGGTACCGAGGTATTTAGCAATAGGGAGCATTCTACGGATTTTGTTTCGCGAAATTCGGCCGACAAATCAGTCGAGCTACCGGACTAAGGTAAGTAGAATTGATCCAAACTAGTGTCAATGTGCTCCTAGCCGTAGCGAATACTTCTCCTTTCCCGACTTCAAAATAGCAAGTTTTTTGACTGCTTCCTTTCTCGATAAGCCTAAGTTTAGGCTATGAATATATTAAAGACTGTCTTTCGAATAGTGTTGTATTTAGTACTAATTGACGTGTATATAAATGCAGTTGGGAGGAATAGCTGGAGCACTGACTCAAACTTCGTCCGACAATGGATAACTCGAGGTTAAGGTGCATGTAAAGGGCTTCAAGTAGTTAGTAACTTTGGCCTTGTAAATCATAGTAAACTCCGAATTTGAGTTCTCGAGTTGAATGTTGAGTATTGAGTAAGTTCGGTAAATCTGATTTGCGTTGTTGTATCGTACTCAGTCCAAAGTCGCGAGTTATGCGCCAAAGGGCTTAGTTAGCATTCCAAGATTCAGATAGTCTATTATATGATTAGCAAGCATGTTGTTAGAATAAAAGATGGCTGCATTTTCAAAATAAAGTTAGCAAAGTAAAATCGTATGATAGACAAAGTATTATGGCTACAGATTAGCCATTCGTACATGATATCTTGGCTATAGATTAGCCATTCAGATGTATGACATCTTGGCTACGTATTAGCCATTCGTACGTATAGTATCCTCAAGCACAGACAGCTACACGCTAAAATAAAGATTACGGTAACCGCTTAAAATAAAGAAAGAATCGATAAATACGTAAAGAGATCGTAATAAGAAATTAGAATCCAGATAGTACTTTTCGCTTAAACATGCTTGTTATATATATGTGCTATTTGTTTGTTGAGACTTGATGTTGTTGTGAGGGCATCTTATTGAGCGTCCTCGCCGCCCATGGGTTGGTAATCGTGTCGCCCACTCGAGCGGTGGGTTTACGCTACTCCAAGGGAGGGCATGTCATTCCCCAGTTTGGACGAAGATGGGATGAAGTGTTCCCCATATATCAGTTGATCAAGATTACAAGACAGATATTCCGCTGAGCGCAGCGCCCAGTGAACAGATATGGGCTTCATGACAGATATAAGATAGGAGTCCTCCTGACTTACACCGTTATTTATATCGCGGGCTATGGCCCGAGCCGGAGACCCAGGGGCCGACAGAGGTGCTCTAGTCAGCAGATGAGTGGAGTGACTTATTTTTACGATTTTTGACCCTAGTAGGGGTCTGTAGATTGTTTGCTTGCTTGGCGCCATCCGGCTTATGGGGGTTCGTATTGGCTCTTGCTTGCTACTTGTATATCTATTTATGTGCTATATACTAGTTAATAGACAGCAGGTCGCCGTGTAGACAGGTACGCCTCCCCGCCCTGACGCATTTAAAGCCCTGATTCGGCTTCATACGCCTTCTTCGTATTTAGTTATCTCCATATACAAAATTGGCTAGTTATGTGTTTATTGTTCAATAGACCATTGTTTTGCATACCAAGCATCAAGGCACGACGCCCATTTTTGGGGAACTGCATTACTTGCCTGCAGGGTACTACAGATGAGGAGGCGATCTCGTGATTTCCAGCCAGCCTATAGAGTCACGCCTCCCGTCATCCGGAGCTCCGATTTCCGTGAGGTGTAGCTCTTTTCTTTTGTTGTACAAGATGGGCAGGGTCGGGGGCCCCGTCCATCATTTCTTTCAAGACTATGAGGCTTGCAGATTGTATATATTTATCTCCCCTGTGGTCAATTGAGCCGGTCGTGTGAGGCCGTGCAGTTTGTTATAGCTGTTTAGCATTGCTTATGTCTACCGTGGGGCCGTGGCTTGATAGTAGTGGTGACCTTGCCAGCCAATGTAGCTATTCAGTATTCTCTATGTTAAGTTTCAGATGACGACAGCATGGTGACCTTGTCGGCCCGCATAGGTTCCTTGTTATGAGAATGTTTCTGGTTAGCTGTTGCTGCATTCACAGTGGCTATAGGCCCACTTGGCCGGGAGGTCGATTTACACGCTATATAGCCGTTGTTTCCAGAACCCGAGATAGAGCTAGCCGTGACACCGTATATGCCTAGGGCCCACCAGTTAGCAGTCCAGGTCCTACTAGGGCACCAGGTGCTAATCAAACCCCACAAGGCGGGGCGTGACAAACTTGGTATCGTAGCAGTCGTGTCCTGTGAAGTTCGCACGTCGTGCTAAGAGTCTTGTCTATGTGGATGTGTTGCACCACATACTATAGGCGAGGTCATGAGGCATGATAGGATGGTTACTAATCTTTCTCAGTCAGTCGTGCTATAGAGCGGTACAGTATAGGGCTGAGTCCCTAAAACTTATCATATTCTTTGTCTACAGATAAGAATGGCAGACCAAAGACACCCTACCATGCGTAAGACTAGACACAAATAGCCAGGAGAAGGCACCAAACAGATGCCTCAGTTTCAATACAGAGTCAGCCCAATTTGAGGGCGATATAGAGGCTTCATCACAGCCCTCCTGCGCAGTCCCCCCTCACATTAGGAGCAGTTGGGCACTACACCACCCCGATAGCTCCTCTGCATTTCGCCATCGATCGTAGTTCGTAGCGCCGTAGGTTATGTTGGCACACAAATGATGGCCACACAAAGACTGAGCCGGCCACCTGTAGCATCAGAATCTCAGGGTCAGGCAGTTCCAGGGTCAGGGAGTTTTTGGCACTGGGTCCCCACAGTTCACAGCATCGATCAGGCAGAGACTCTCGTGGACTTTCTAGACCAGGATGCAGAATTTTCCTGTAAGTTGGCGCGTGCGACCCTTCGCAGTATGTCGAGCCGGCGTTGTTTCTTGGTTGTGGGACATGGTTGTACTTCATGGTACGAGAGCTGGGAAAGGTCTGAGGGAGAGATGTTACCCTCTCGACCTGGACCACTTTCCTCGGAGGGCCTTCCCGGACCGCTACTGTAACGAGATCCTGGCAGCTCCTGATGGATCAAGCAGATTGAGCAGTGGCGAAGAGCGTACGCGAGTATGCTTTACGCTTTGACTCCTTAGGTCCGCCATGCTTCGCATTTGTTGATACTATGCCATCTAGAGTTCACAGATTTATTATGGGTCCGAACTTAATATACCGAGGCATGCATGACGACTACGTTACGAGAGGATATGAGGTTACCCGAGCATGTGCCTTTGCTCGGACTATCGAGGGCCTTAAACAATGGGCAACAAGCAGTAGACGTACAAGTCAAAGAACAAGACCAAGCAGACAGACGTATGATATGCGTGAGGGAGGTTCGTAGAGGACCCGTGCCTCGACTATCGCACACCGCCCAGACCCCACCTCCACCATGGGCCAGCCAGCTAGCCGAGGCAGACCGCTCGTCGAGGGCGCCGAGCCCTGGCAGTTCTAGAACAGTGATTCCCCGCAGCGAGAGAAGTGGGAGAGCAGAGCAGATTCACACCTCACCCCGCCCCCTTATTGCACCGCACTCACACCTGAGTTTGTAGATATGGCTCCTAGGTGTTATATTTATGCGGCGAGGGGCACCGAGCGAGAGATTGTCCGACTGTAGGGCAGGAGGGCAGAGACCGGTCAGATGGGATCCGTGGCCACGAGCTCCAGCCAGCCTGCAAGGCGGGGTGGGCCCTCGAAGTTCAAGAGTAGAGGCCGAGGTAGACCGAGCCTCCGGGGCCTGTGTACGGCTCAAACCGTACTTATGTACCAATCAAAGGGAGACATGACTCGTGAGGCGTTCCTGCATATAGTAACAGTAATGATGACTATCTCTGCTCATGCCCTTCTTATGTACCGATTGATCCAGGATCCACTGGCCATATATTACCCCCATTTGTGGCACGAAAGTGTAATATCGCACCGTAGTTATTACAAAGAGCCCTTTCGCATCCACACCTGTCGGTGACTCTATTGTAGCTAGCAGAATTTACCGAGGGTGTACGCAGAGGTTGCCGATCGCCGCACTGGCGTGATCCGGTAGAGCTTAGAAACGATGTACTTGATGCCATATCGGGTATGGATTGGTTAAGGCCGTGGCTATGCCAATGCAAAATGTTGGACCAAGACGGTCCGAATCCACTTTCCGTGAGAGGCAGCGGAGTGGAAAGGCAAAGACATTTACGCCTAAAAGGTAGGTTTATTTCCCTACTTTCTGTGCGAGGAAATTGATAACTAAGGGATGTATTTACCACCTAGTCGTGGTTCAGATGTCGTGTAGAGCCTCCGACACTCCAGTTGATCAGGGGAATATTTATATGTCAAATCGATACTCAAATGCATCACTTTCATTTTTGTTTATCCAACAATGTGTGTATATTCTCATGTAAATTGTATGGAAGTGTGATTTTATACTAACCAACATGATTAGCTTTGTTTTGTAGGTTTTTGATGACTTTTGAGGAGTTAATTCATGAGTTGGTGAAGTAGAGGCTTGGAGACGGAGGAAACACGCAAACGTCGGCAAGAAGGATGCCCAAAATGTACTTCACCCGTGCATCGGCAACGTGCCACGAGCAGTGCTGCCCCAAGACACCCCGCATTGGCAACGTGCCACACGGCGTGGTGGCTCCGCGACCAGAGGGGTACGTGCTGCCCCAGCAGCGTGCCACGCTGCCAACGCGGCAAGGTGCTGCCCAGGCCAATTTTCTGGCGATTTCGTAAGGCCTCCGCGTTAGGCCGGTCACGGAGGCAGTTCGCGTTACACTGCGGACACGTTGCTTGTTATTCCTGGGACAAATTCCTACTATTATAAATAGCAATACTTAGGTTTATTTTTACATATTCTGACTTGGTGGAGCAAGAACGTGGGTTACAGTAGTTTTGAGACTCCAAAATTTAGGGTTTTCTATCCCTTTCCTTTCAATTGTTTGCATGATTCCCATTCATTTAACGATGTTCAATCCACAAACGAAAGTGGCTAATTCTTTCTTGCTGAGTGTTATGGAACTATTGTGTTGAAATGTAATTATTGATTGCTGGTTTATTTTCTTCTTTCCATGGTTGTTCTATTTAATTCTTGTTCTTACTAATGCTAATATCCGGCCACGTTAATGTAAACTAAAGTCCGGTTTACCCGAGAGGGCAAGAAATTAAAAAGTTGTGAATTAATAGGATATGATCTTTTCTTGGTTTGGAAAAATTGGGAATTGATTTACCTTCAGATAGAAATATACCGAGCCGATTAGTCATGTGTGGAATCGGTTTTGTATAGCTAGAACTTGAATTCCTTCTTATCACGAAATGTAGGTGGAAGGTTCATGATTCTTAAGTCATTAAATACGAGAGTTTTAACTAATAGGCATTAGTTCCGACTAGCAACCGGAGGGAAAGATAAATCATGTACATCAATAGTTCGTTTCTTTACATGTTCTTTGTAGCCTCAAAGATGCTCTCATTCATATAGTTCGACTAACCGTATAGATAACTTAGTTTAGTATAAAAATATATTTTCTAAAACACACAAACTTTCTTCACACTCTGTCTTCATTGTTGTAGTTGTAGTAAATTAACACTGTAAAAGGTTTCACCCCGTATTCCTGTTCCTGTGGGTTCGACATTCGGTTCTTAAAGAGCCATCAGATACTGTACGAATTCGCATAATTCTGCGGGCTCATCAAGCTTTTGGCGCCGTTGCTGGGACCGGCAATCGGTAAAATTTTTTTTTTCTTAAGTGTTAGTTAACGAATTCTATATAAGCGTTGACAACGCGGTTTTCTTTTTTTCTTTTATTTTGTTTTATTTTTAATATTTTGATTGTGTTTGAATATCTCTTCTTGACATGACATCTTGGAACACAAATGGTTTAAATGGTGAATACTCATATTTTGACGAACCTTTTCTCTCAATTTCGGAGACACCACTTGTGGCAACACTATAACACGTGTAACATATGTGGTTGTCAAGATGGCCATTGGGATGGCTGCCCGAATGCATACCCCCTTCCCGAACCCCTACTATGATCCTTCGTTATTTTTGATGAATACAAAAATGCTGAAAATGTGGATTCGGGGACCCAAGACCGATTAGGAAGACATTGCCGAAACAACTCCTTGAGCAATCAGTAATAACAAAGGAGGTAATGCATAAACATTGATAACTCAGGAAGAGGAGATTGCAGAGACTCTAGAAAGGATGAGCGCTAAATTCATCGAGATGATGCATATATCAAGCTTGTGATCAATTGCAAGGGATGCTTATAGGCAATATTCAAGAGGAATTAAGCAAGAGGGAGACAAGGGTGAATTTTCGATGAAGCCTGACATTTAGAACTCTCTGAGTGTCCCCGTGGAGGAGCTCATACTGTAGAAACTGTTGGGAGAAGAGATAGAGTATACTCCATTTGATAATATTGAGAGATAGATGTTGATGCGGAGAAGAGGTATATAAGTAAGGAGGTCAATTGCGTTGCAGCTTGAATCAAGGTACATTGGACCTCACTGAAGCATTTTCTACCTTAAGTTTGGTTGACGAAATAGAAATAGAGTCTTCCGAGCTTATGGAGAAATGTCAAGAGGAGGACCAAGGCCCATATATTCTGAAATTTGTTGATTATAATAGAAAAAATGACTTCACTTACTGGAGGACCAATAAACCAAAGGCAAAATTCTATTTGTTTGTCCTTACAATTTTTCACCACCAACTCCGGGAGCATAAAAGAAAATTAGAGAAGAAATTAGGGGTGAGGATTCATATCCTCAAGGTGGAGGAAAAAGTGGTGAAAGTAATACGTCGTGCCGCGACGTAAAATTAGGCGCTGCTTGGGAGGCAACCCAAGGGTACCATGTGTACCATTTTAATTTCTTGCATTTTATTGATTTTATTTATTTTTCATCTTTTGTTATTTTTGGTGGAAAGTTAAGCACAGATGGAGGGGAAGTATGAGTACCCGTGAAGGAGTAAGCACAAGCGTGGAAGAGAAAAGTGTGGGGTGAACACCACTTGTGCAAATTTGAACGAGCATGTCGCTAGTTGTAGGGCCTAAAGGCCTTAGGAGCATTTTCACCCTTTTTAAATATTAATTTGATGCTACGAGGACATAGCATGATTTAAGTGTGGGGTGAGGGAAATTTCAAGGAAAATTTTAAAATTTTTGTGCTTAACAAATTGTAAGAACAATGTTTGTGTGAAAAGATTGGAGAAAGTTGAAAAAAATTTTGAGTCACATGAATTCATCACTCCGTTGGTTTTTCTTTTCGGTTCTTTTCCCGACGGGGGGGTCTTTGAACCGAAGAATAAATTTTTGTTTTTATTTTTTATTTGTCTGTATATAATGTTTTAGTCGTAGTTAGGACTCGTTTCCAACGATGGATGGATGACGACCGCCTTGAGGAAAATTAGTCAATAGGTTTTGGTTTTTGAACCGTAGCTAATGGATGCTTGATATTCTTAGTATGTGCTATATACGATTGTAAATGCAAGTATATATAGTGTTGAAGGTGCAAGTGTATAACTTTTGTTTGAGACACTTAGGCTTTTGAATTTGACTCGATATGATTGAAGCTTAATGTTTAAATTCTTATGATTAGCCGAGTAAGAGTCCTGCCGAAACAGTGTCTTGAATTGAGCATGTGCAATGAGTGTATGGTTTTGAGTATTCTGTGCTATTATGGAATGTCTAGAACTTGCCTGGTCTGTTTATAAAACGAAATGAAGGATGTAAATTGTAGGAGATGATTTAGGCATTTCTTTGAATGAACCAAATCTTTTATCTCTCGTCTGGCCTACCTTGAAATATATTAATCCTAGTCAAAATTTATCGAGCCTTAGTCATTCTTTGATAGCTGCAACATAAGCTAAATCCTTTTATTTCATTAGCCTTGAATTTGATCCAAACCTCCTAAGCGCTTAAAGAAGAAAAAATTAAAGAGTAAAGGGGTGAGAAGAATGAAAAGAAAGGAAAAGTGAAAGTTGTAAAAGTTGAGAAAGGTCAAAGGTGCACTTGTGTAAAAATGGTCGATTATTAGTAAGGAGTAAGAAAACAAATGAATGAAAAATTATTTATACAACTCCTTACTAACAAGCCAAAAGTGCCTAAAAGAAATGGGGGAACAAAAGAGGAAAAAAAGAAAACTACCATGTTAAAAAGGTGAAGTAAGGGAAGGAAAGTTCAAATGAGGGCGTGATGTATTGAAATCGCTTAGGAAGATAGTCACTATTACCGATCACAATAGTACCTACTCACACCTGAGTACATTACAACCTAAAAGTCCTACTTGATCTTACATTCGTACATCCTCAAATTAGTGGAGTAGAACACTAAGGGCAAGCTTATGGGCCGTCATATGCATGTGAATTTGTGAGAGTGAGTGAAATTTATTTATGTACCCACACATGTTGTGATATAAAAGTGTTTTGCGTGTGAAATTGGGTAACTCTCTTTTCCGTGAGGGCAAACATGTTTAAGGAAGGATAAAATTCATGTGGAGTTCTTACTCAGTTGATTTGCAGGAGTTTGCTAATATTGAGAGTCGATTCTTGAGGTTACAGTCTTAACATGCTGTATTTCATAGCATGTTTTATTTTTAGCTTGTTATCTTAAATAATCATCATAGCCGTAATTTGAATTATCTTGCTAGATTAGTTATGTGTGAATCTTCATTTACATGAGAGGTAAAAGGGTTGTTCGAGGACGAACAAGAGTTTAAGTGTTGGGTAGGGATCGTGGGAATATTTATATGCCAAATCGATACCAAATGCATCACTGCCTTGTTTATCCAACAATGTGTGTATATTCTCATGTAAATTATATGGAAGTGTGATTTTTATACTAATCCAACATGATTAGCTTTGTTTTGTAGGTTTTTGATGACTTTTGAGGAGTTAATCTCATGAGTTTGAAGTAGGAGGCTTGGAGACAGAGGGAAACACGCAAACGTTTCCAAGTAAGAAGTGAGGCCTCAAAATAGCCCTACCCGTCGGCAACGTGCCACGCAGGCAGGCTGCCCAAGACAGCCCCTGCCGTTGCTGGCAACGCCACGGCAGGGTGGCCCACGACTGCAGGGGTGTGAACGCGCTGCCCTGAAGAAATAAGGCCACGCCGCCAACGCGGCAAGGTGCCGCGGGCCACTCTGTGGCGATTTTAAGGCCTCCTGTTCCATTCATTTAACGATGTTCAATCCACAAAATGAGTGGCTAATCCCTTTCTTGCTGAGGTTATGAATTGTTGTATTGAAATGTAATTATTGAATTGTCAGTTTATTTTCTTTTCTTCCATGGTTGTTCTATTTAATTCTTGTTCTTACTAATGCTAATATCCGCCAATGTTAATGTAAACTAAAGTCCGGTTTCACCGAGAGGGCAAGAAATTGGAAAGTTGTGGGAATTAATAGGATAGGATTCTTCTTAATGGGGAAAATAAATTGATTTACCTTCGTGATAGAAATATACCAAAGTCATTAGTCATGTGTGGAATTCCGCTTTTTGTATAGCTAGAACTTGAATTCCTTCTTATCACGAAAATGTAGGTGGAAGGTTCATGATTCTGTTGGGTTAACACGAGAGTTTTAATCCATAGGCATAAGTTCCGACTAGCAACCTGGAGGAAAAGATAAACCATGTACATCAATATTCGTTTCTTTACATGTTCTTGTAGCCTCAAAGATGCTCACATTCATAGTTCGACTCAACCAGATAGATAACTTAGTTTAGTATAAAAATACAATGTCTTGCAGAATCTAATTCCCCGACGTGTTTCCGCATGAGCTACCCGGCATTCCCTTAAAGGGAAATAGATTTTGCTATTGATTTGTTACCGTGCACTCAAATTTCATATCAATTCCTCCCTATCGTATGGCTCCTTGCACTCGTAGAGTTAAAGGAGCACTAAAGATTTGCTAGATAAAGGTTTCATCAAAGCCGAGTACTTCACCGTGGGTGCGCCAGCTTCTATTTGTGAGAAAGTAAGATGGCTCGCTCGTATGTGTATAGATTATCGGCAATTGAATAAAGTTACAAAGAAAGAACAAGTACCCGCCTCGTAATAGATGATTTATTTGATCAGGCCATGGAGCCGCATACTTTTCCAAGATTGCTTTGGTGGTCCGGATATCATCAGGTACGAGTACGTGAAAGAGATATTCCCCAAACGGCGTTTCAGACCCGATATAGTCACTTTGAATTTCTAGTTATGTCCTTTTGATTGACAAATGCCCAAAGAATATTTATGGACTCATGAATAGTATTTTCATACCATACTGACCTCGTTCGTGATAGTGTTTATTGATGATATTCCGGTATTCTTGCTCAAACAGATCACCAGCTCATTTACGGTGGATAGTGCTCCTGCATTCTCGTGGACCGCCGGCTATATGCCAAGTTCTCCAAGTGTGAATTCGGCTTAACTCGCAGCCTTATTGGGGCACATTGTGCTCTGAGCAAGCCGGTATACAAAAGGACACGCGTAAAATAGAAGCAAGCCAAAACATGGCCTAGGCCTACCACTCGACCGAAGTCCGCAGTTTTCCGGGGGTTAGCAGGATATTACGAGATTTGTCAAGGTTTCTCTACTATAGCGGCACCTCTGGACCAAACCGACGCAGAGCAGTAAAGTTTCAGTGACAGAGGCATGCAAGCGTAGCTTCCAGAACTCAAAGATGACAACCCTCCACCCTGTTGGCATTGCTCAAGGTATAGAAGGTTATTCAAGATATTGCGTACGCATCGTGCATCGGGTTGGGCTGTGTGTTGATGCAACATGGTAAAGTGATTGCATATGCCTTACGCCTGAGGAAACACGAAAAGAACTACCCTACCCACGACCCGGAGTTAGCCGCGTTGATCCACGCCTTAAAGATGTGGAGACATTTGTATAGTCCATGTGAATATTTTCGCAGATCATAAGAGCCTACGTATATCTTCACCTGCAGGGAGCTGGAACTGCGATGCCGCCGCCGGGTTGGAATTGCTAAAAGATTATGACGTGGATATTCCGTATCATCCTAGAAGAGCCAATGTTGTAGCAGATGCCTCTACTGTGAAGTCCACGGGAAGTTTATCGTATTTGCAGCCCGAGCAGCGGAATTGGTCGCGAGATACATCAGTTAGCCAGCTTACTGTCATGCAGCGTAAACTGAGGACAATAGAGCGGTAATTCAGAACACCGCAGTTGTCATCATTAGTTGTGGGAAGTAAAGGAACGGCAATATGAGGATCCCGACTTGATTCAAATTTAAGGACAATATTCCATTGTGGAAAGCGCCAGATTTCCAAGATAAATGTGAGGATATGTTGCGTTGTAAAGGCCGCCGTGTTCCGTATGCTCAGGCTCCGCCAGCAAACATTATGAACGAGGTACACATGCCCGCTACTCTCTTCACCCCAAGGCGATGAAAATGCAAACCATGATATCAAAGAGAACTACCGGTGGCTAGTATGAAAAGAGAAATTGCTAAATTTGTAGCCCAAGGTCCTAACTGCCAACAGTGAAAGCAAATAACACCGTGAAACCAGCGGAAGCTAACTCGTGACATAGCCGGGTGCCTCTCCGAAATGGGAAGCGTTGAATATGGATTTTGTGCGTGGTTACCTGCATGCATAGACACGATTCTATGGGTGATAGTAGACGATTGACAAAATCAGCTCATTTCCTGCCAGTGAGAACTACTTTCTCGGTCGAAGATTATGCCGAGTTGTATATCGAGAAATAGCCGATTGCACTGAGTGCGCATCCATTATTTTGCATGTAGGAGCACAAAGCCATGCCTAGATTTTGGCAATCGTTTCAGAGAGGTCCGGCATGATTAACTTGAGTACAAAGATTCCACCCTCGTACAGATGGACAAGCTAAACGCACCACCCGACGCCGCTCAAGACATGCGAGCGTGTGTGCTAGATTTTGGTGGTAGCTGATGAGCATTTACCTCTAATCGAGTTTGCTTATAATAATAGTTATCACCACTATCCAGATGGCGCCTTTCGTGAGTATTATATGGGCGAAATGCAACATCAGCCGATTGGCTGGTTTGAAGTAGGAGAATCCGCATTGATTGGGCCGACATTGTTCGCAGGGTCGAGGAGAAGGTAAAGCTTATTAGAGAACGCTATCGACCTACGTAGCCGCTGTAAATCATATGCGATGTGCGAAGGCAGAGACTGAATTCATGTAAACGACTGGGTATTTCCTCAAGAAGTTGTCTCCTATGAAAGGGGTGATGAGATTTGGCAAGAAAGGTAAGCTCACGTCCAAGATTTGCTGGGCCTTATCAAATTGCCGAAAGATAGGCCGAGTGGTATATGAGTTGAACTTGCCTGCAGAGTTAGAATCCGTTCATCCGGTCTTTCATGTATCCATGCCGAGGAAATGCATAGGAGACCCGTCCAGTAAGGGCCTCCCATCTGAGGATATCCGTGTTGGCTGCAATAGCTGTTACTAAGAGGTTCCAGAGGCTATCCTAGACAGACAGATTCTGCATTGAGAACTAAAGCCATTGCGTCTATCAAAGTATTGTGGCGTAACAGAACCGAGAGGAGATGACGTGGTGAAACATATATAAATCATGAATTCTTTCGTGAGCGGGCCAGGCCGGCGTGACGGGGACCGTCGAAGAAGTGCTTTCAACTACACCAAGCAGCCCACTACTTTGACTCCTTTTTATGCAATTATGAACTCCAGGCGGAGGAAGATATGAAAGCTAGATACCCCCACTTGTTCCGTGCCCGCCTAGCTTACGTGCATGTTAGTATTGTTACTTGTGCAAAGGCCTTATAGTTGTATATGTATAAATGAAAAGATCGACTTTAGCTATCACATGAATCCTATAGTATTGTGTGGAGTACATGTATTGGACTTTTCTCAGGTTTTCAGGTTTTTTGGGATAGTCCATATTGCTGTGGAAACTCTACCGAAATTTTCCTAGAAACAAGTTGAGTAGTCCTCTAAATAGCAAAGCTTTTCATTCGAGGATGAATGTTCTCAAAGGGGGGAGAATGTTACACCATAAGATTCTTTTTTGGTACATAGATGGCCTATTCGCTGATTAAGCATATTTGAAAGCCATACGTGCTAGAAAAAGACCCGGGAAAAGATCGGACGATAACTCCGTCAACCATCGCGGAAGGAGCTTCCTGGCAGAGCCCCTTCCTAAGGGCGGCGCGTGGCCGCGAGGCGGGCCACCGCCTGGGCCCGTGACACGTTGGGTTTGTCCAGGCCCAAGTATATAAAGCCCCACTCTTCGGTTTTAAATCATTTATTTTATATAATTTCCAGAAAATTCGGCAAGAGAACAGAGAGAGTACGAAGGGGTTTATATAATATCGTCCGACATTACGCTGTCAAAGGTAGTCCAAATCCAAATTAACCTCAGTACCGAGGCATTTAGCAACAGCGAGCATTCCTACGAATTTTGTTTCGCGAATTCGGCCGATAACCTGCCGAGCTACCGACCTAAGGTAAGTAGAATTGCTCCAAACTAGTGTCAATGTGCTCCTAGCCGTAAAGTGAATACTTCCTTCGACTAAAATAGCAAGTTTTAATCGTTTCTTCGATAAGTTTCCAAGTTTAGGCTATAAATATATCGAAAGTGACGTTGTTCAGAATAGTGTTGTATTTAGTACTAATTGGATGTTCATATGAATGCAGTTGGGAGAAATAGCCGGAGTACGACTAAACTGTCAGATTCGGCATAGTACTTTTCAGCTAAACATGCTTGCTATATATATGTGTTATTTGTTTGTCGAGACTTGATGTTGCTGTGGAGGGCATTCCTTATTGAGCGTCCTCGCCGCCCCTGGATTGGTAATCGTGTCGCCCACCGAGCGGGTGTGGGTTTACGCTTCACTCCAAGGAGTGGCATGTCTCAGCTTGGACGAAGACGGGATTTAAGCTTTCCCATATCGTGCCGATCAAGACATAAAGACAGATAGCCCTGGTTGAGCTAGTAAGCGCCCAAGGAACAGATACAGTTTCAGTTACAGATACAGTATAGAGTTCTCCGACTCAGACACGGTTATTTATATCGAGGCTATGGCCCTGTTTTATGACCTGTGGGCCTGGGCAGAGGAAGTTCTTAGTCAAAGCAGATGAGTGGAGTGACTTATTTTTGGCTGGTTTGACCCTGTGTAGGGGTATATAGATTGTTTGCTTGCTTGGCGCCATCCGACTTATGGGGGCTGGATATTGGCCTTTTCTGCTACTTGTATATCTATTTATGTGCTATATACTAGTTAATAGACAGCGTGAGTCAGCAGTTTGGCTGTGTACGCTCCCCGCCATATCAAGATGGTAAAGCCCGATCTTACCATATCAACTTCTTCGCATTCAGTTATCTCCGCTATACAGAATTGGCTAGTTATGTGTTTATTGTTTAGTTGTATTCAGTTGCTTTGCATACTCGCACTAGCGGTACCGACGCCCATTGGGTGCTGCATTACTTGTCCGCAGGTATTAATAGACGAGGAGGCGATCCTGATTCCGGAACAATGATAGAGCCACGCTCCAGTTATCCGGAGTCTGATTTTCGGAGGTGTAGCTCTTTTCTTTGTTGTACAAGAGGGTAGGTCGGGGTCCTGTCTCGATCATTTCTTTCAGTAGTCATAGAGGCTTGCAGATTGTATATTTATCTCCCCTGCTGGTCGCTGAGCCTATTGTGTGAGGCCGTGCGCTTGTTATACCGTTTAGCATTGCTGTTTATGTCACTGTGTAAAGAAGTAATTTGATAAGAAGGGTGACCTTGCCTGGTCACGTAGCTATTCAGTATTCATTCGTTAAGTTTAGATGACTAGACAGTATGGTGGCCTTGTCGGCCCACATAGGTTCCTTGTTATGAGAATGTTTCTGGTTAGTTGTTGTTGCATTCACAGGTGGCTATAGGCCCAATACTTGAGGTCAGATTATGTGCCTCGCTATATAGCCGTTGCTTAGAACTCCGAGATAGAGCTAGCCAGGCACCAGATGCCTAGGCCCACCAATTAGCAGTCCAGGTCCTACTAGGGCACCAGGTGCTACCAGGCCCCCTAAGGCGGGGCGTGACAAGAAATATTCAAATTCATAGGTGAGGTTTCCTTAGGTAAATTATTGCAAAGAAATTTATGATTATTATTTTTTGTTAATTTGAAGTAGCACGTATTGATATAAATATATATTGCTTTATAAGTGTATTCTATATAATTTTGAAG
Source organism: Datura stramonium (assembly GCA_018107945.1). Classification (NCBI taxonomy): domain Eukaryota; kingdom Viridiplantae; phylum Streptophyta; class Magnoliopsida; order Solanales; family Solanaceae; genus Datura; species Datura stramonium. The sequence goes on from JACEIK010004777.1 coordinate 81,027, forward strand.
ATGTTATACTTGATCATATCACAAATAAATACCTTAATATACAATCTACTAAAATATTTTTTAAAAATATAAAAATTATTATTTATTTTATATTTAAAGATACCTACACTTTATTATGATTTTTTTAAGACGATATGAGAAAATTAAATATAATATAATAAGAGTATAATGATTTTAATATTGATCACGCTAAATGCGACAAGTTTGCTAGTTAATACTCCCTCTATTTCAAAATAAGTGGTGTTTAATCTTTTGATTTTGTTTCAAAATAAGTAGCGTTTTAATTTTTTTAAAAAAAACCAAAATTAACAAATATTGAAACTTTTTTTTTAAAAAAACAGAAAAACTAAAAAAAATAAAATATTAAAGAGTTAAATCTTTTTTCATTATATTTATTAGGGATAAATGGGTTAAAATATATTTTTTGTCTAGAAATGAGTAGTTTTCTTAAGAAATATGCCCACGCTTAAAAATATCATTTATTTTAAAACGAATAGAGTATTTATTAAGGGAGAACAAAATTTTGGTAAAGTATAAACTTACAACCCTTAAGTTGCTAATAAGTTTTTTTTCTAATAATTAATTTCTGTAGCAATTATTTAGCATTTAGTAGGATTTCATTAAATCACCTGTCGTCTATTATTTTATAATTATTTATAATTCATTTGGTAATTTATAAAGTTTTGCAGAGTTGTAGAGTCTTTAACATATCATTTAATAGGATACCATTTAATAAGACACCCATATCGATATTCATTTTATCTGTAATGATTTATTCTAGATTTTTTTTTGAACTATCAAAAAAACTTGTAAAATATTATTTTAAACATGGTCTTTGAATGATATTTTTGTAAATTAACTTTTAATTGTGGGGTTTTTGTTTAGAATATTATTATTATTATCTATTAGTATTTGAGCAATAATGCTATTTCTGGTATTCCATATCAAACAGTAAGTATAAAATTTTGTTAAATCACATAAATATTATAAGTATTAAATTTGTGTTCAAGTTGGCAATTTGATTTTTTTTTGTTTGAAGACCAAAATAGAGTTGTTCACCGACTTAGCAAAAGCAAAACAGATACATATGTGCTTGAATAGAATAAACGCAAATCAGATTTATAAAAGAAACAGATGAAAAGTTGTCGACCTTAAATTTCTCAAAAATAATTCTAAAAATGTATGGTTTGTAAATCAAGGTTTTAATTTTTGGAATCTCGCTCATTCATTCAATTGACTTTCTTCATATGCTGACTCTTCTTGACATGCATTTCGTCTTGTGCCCCGGACGTGATACATTAAAATATAAATTAGAGAATATAATACGTTAATAAAAATATATTAACATGGAGCAAATATTTTTTGATAAAAGTGATCGTTTAGCTCGTGGATAAAATAAATATGGTATAACAGGGCAAAATAAATATTATTTAGCAAATAAATGAAGACAATTGAGAAATAATTGGAATAAAAAAGCAATTAAAATACGCTTAGAAGACTACGTGCTCAATCAACAATGACTTGATTATATCACAACATCAACAAACTTCCATTACATCATCTAAATAAAATTCCGCCAATTAAAATAACCAAAGAGAAGACTAACCATCACCAACATGGACACGTTTTGAATACAAAAATATGTCATTGAGTTTTTTCAGTGAATGAATTAATATACTTCCTACGTAGTTGAAAGATGAAGGAACTAAATATTGATTAGACATATTAAAGATTGTTATTAATCTTATTTTGTAATAGATAGAAAGATTAAAGTAATTCTAAATTCTAATTGATTCAATAAATAACATTAATTTTAGGAACATGAACCATCTTCATATTATTCATGTTTTTATATTTATTATGTACTACTATTATTATTTGAAATGTAAATTAAGTATTTTAGTAGATGAATAGGTTTGAAGTAAAGGGTAAATATGACTGCTCAATTTTATGGATATTTTGTCTTTTAACATTAGACTTAGGCGCTCCTACTTTTTAGTATAAATCATATTATTATATAACTAGAAAATCAAAAAGTAAAAAGTTAGATTACCATGAAAGTAAATTAAAGATATATGATACATAAGCAAGTGTTCATAAAATACTGAATGTCTATTTTACCCTTCAATCTAAAACTATTCCTATAATATTATATATACTAAAAGCTAAAATTATATAAAAATATTTTTATTTTTAAGTTATCTTTATTTATTAAATATTTTACAAATAAATTAGATGATGATGAAGGAGTAAACCTAATTATTATTTGAAGGGTATATTAGTCTCTCAATATTTGAGGTTATTTTTAGTATTTTAACTTTTAACTTCTTATTATCATTTAGTTAGTTCGTTATTTATTATTATTTATTATTTGGTATTTTTATTCTATTCTTATTATTATTATTATTATTATTATTATTTATTATTATTATTATTATTATTATTATTATTTATTAGTTATATTTATTTATTTTAACTTTTCACTTTTTGGCTTTCTACTTATATAGTAATACATATATAATTATGATATGATATGATAAAATATTAATATTTAATTATGTATTTAATTAAATTTTAATTTAGTGAAGGGGCAAAATGATAATCAAACTTCAATTAACAAGTTTAACCAAAGAAAAAATTTCAATTTTTTAAAAAAATTTTTTTATTTTTTTTATATATTATATTTATTTTTATTTTACTTTATTTATTTATTTTATCCTTTCATTATCAATTTTAAAACTTTCAAAAAAAAAAAAACGATAAATTATTTAATTAAATTAATATTTTAATATTAATTTTAATTGTTTGATTATTTAATTTTGATTTTAAATATTTATGTAAAATATTACCCGTCGTTTTTTTTTATTTTGTAATTAAATAATGAAATAAAAAATAATTTTAAAATAGAAGAAAAATTCAAAAATAATTTAACAAAATAGCAATGAGGCCTTAGAGACATGCCACATCAACATGCCTCTAAGCTTTCCACCACCATTTGGTAATTTGTAAAGTTTTAAAGAGTTGAAGAAGTCTTTAAGATATCATTCAACAGATACTATTTACTAAGTCACCCCTTTTAATATTCGTTTATTTTGTTTATAATAATTCTACATATGTTATGAAATAATAAAGAAAGAATAAGAATATTATAGAGAAAGAGAGAAGGAGAGAGGTTCTTATTTCTCTTGATGGGATCCTCTCGAGGAGTTAAAGAGATCATTTACAATGAACGGAGAACCCTTTATTTATAGGGGAAACTAACTTGGTCCCAAAGTTACAAACCCTAACTTTCATTTTAAGAAATAGGCATTCACCATAAATAGAAAATATATTTATAACACTTCTTGATGTTCATTTGATAGATAATGTGTCTCAGTAAAATCTTACTAGAAAACCTAGTGGAAAAAAAAAAATCTAGTGAAGGAAAAAAGAGAATAACATATCTAATAATACGCATTTTGGCTGCCTCATTAAAAACTCCATAAGGAAAAACCCAAGTGACAAAAACCTCGTAAAGGAAAGAGTACAACGCTGTACACTCCTCCTAATTAGAACATCCTTGAATCTGTACTCCCAATCTTGTGCACCATCTTCTGGAAAGTTATTATAGAGATTTCAGAATAAATCATCCACATTGTCACTTGAACGAATCTGGCACATTGATATCACCATTCTTTTGGAGCTTATGTGTGTAGAAAAATCCTTGGCGAGATGTGCTTGTTCTATCTCCTTTATGAATCCTCCCTTTAGTTAAGCCATGCATGCCGCATTATCTTCATACAAAAATTGTGGGTACTTTGTCACATTTCAAACCACACATTTCTCTAATGAGTATGTATCATGGACCTCAACCACACACATTCTCGACTTGCTTCATGAATAGCTATTATCTCAGCATGATTTGATGAAGTAGGTAATGAGACTGATGAGATCTCTAAGATATGGCAAGATCTCCTCCACATATGAACACGTGAGCGCTTGAGATCGAGTTTTGTGTAAGTCGATAAATACCCCGCACGAAGATAACCAACAAGATCGGGACTGCAATTGTTAGAATAAAATAAGCACATATCGGTAGTTCCTTTTAGATACCGCATTATGTGTTTGATCCCATTCCAATGTCTCCTAGTAGGAGCGTACTATATCTTCGTGTGACCAAGAATTTCTGCTCTTTTAAATCCTTCAAGGATTTTCACATATCCTTTAGTCTCTCTAGACATGAAAATAATTTCATTATGCGCATATCAAGTTTTTCATATAATACAGACTTATGAGGAACCTCAAAATACCAGATCCACTACAAGCGACCTCTCAATATAATAATGTCGAATTTACTTAAAATCTTTATGCCACAAGATTCCACTTATACTCACACCGTATTATACTCTTGAATTGCGTATTTTTAATTGGCTAATCATTTATTTGTCCATACTTTTGACATATTTGAATTAAGATCCTCGTCAATATTTAGAATATTGAGCGCTATATTATATCAAAGGTATCGCTGATGATCATTTTGATATTAGTTCCAATGCGACATAACTTATTGAGATCTCTTCATTTTTCGTCATTGTGTACCCGAACCTTTGCCAAGGTTTTATGAAGTGTTATGTCGTGGTGCTTTCTAAAGAACTGCCTCATTATTATGACCATCTTAATCATTTGCTCCTCTACTTCTCTAAGGAGTTCTATATTTGGAACCGTTTGGTCTATCACGCCGTACGTCTCATAGACCCGCCCTTCAAGGACCTTTCATTGGAGCATTTGCAACTGAATTATAAAATAGAGTTAGCAAATATATCTGGAAATTGATTTGCAATATTTTGCAAGTGAATTATTTATTGAACTTTAAGTTCACTTTTTTCCTGAGGATATACTCATCCCACACTCAATTTTCTAGTCATAATTACTTTCTCCCCCAATGTTAGAAAAACTAACATTTACCCCAAGCTCATTTGGGACCCATTCTTTTGTAAAGCGTTGTGGTGGAGCAATTGAATCATATATCGCAAACTCAAATTTTTAGATGGAATTATTTATTCCCAATCCCCAACCACCAGGAGGCGGGAACCCTTGTTGGCTTGATGCATTCACGTGTTGCTATATGTTAAATAAACATATCTCATACCAAATTTTATTTGGGAGTTTTATTTTCATAACCAATGATTTAGCTATAATTGGAGGCATACAATTTTTGCTAAACCAACATAGATATGAATTAACATTATCAACATGATTTTATAATTTGGAACTATGCTCTTAATTTAATAATAATTCGGAAAGCAGCAACCTTACAAAAATCAATTACAAGTTGATATCAAAACACATGTGACCATACCATAGATGCATCTATTAGAAAACAGTTCACATGGTAGGTGAATGGTTTCCATATTCACCCTTTTATAAGTTTCAAAATTTCAGTGAATATAATTCCAATCTTAGCTGATCAAGATCATTCTATCACGAGAACAAGCAACACAAAGAATTCTTGAAGAATTTTATTCTTCAACATATAGCCACGTGAATCCCTCAATTATTTTGCATCACATTTGAACTCGGGATGGCCAACCAGTTATGCCAACTTATTTCAGTAAACTTTAATTTACTTTTCGTGTGTGATTTCATCATCATACCCATATTTATGTACTAAAAAAAACGGCGGATAATCTTTTTACATAAATATTTAAACCCCGCTTCAATTGTAGTAGCGTGAAGATATTGTATCTTCCCATAATTTATAGTCTCAAATTTTTTTTCAATGTCCTTAAAACTTATAAGTTTTCTTTGAGAATTACTACACAATTTCATTCCTTCGTGAATACAATAGCTCTTTCGGAGCTCTCAATTAATTTTGTGTACTACCACATATATCAACATATCAACATTATATAATAGTTTCCTCCAATATGTCAATTTAGAAATAATTAATTTTACTTATAGCACTATGAATGCATCAATAGTCTTGATGGATCCAATCATATCGTGCCTTTGAGTGTGTGTGACCATCTCAGGTGGTCATATCTTTTCAGGCTATTCCACAAAATAAGTGGACCCTTAATCGTGAGATATTCAATTTTCAGAATTTCGCCAATATGATGACGCAAGAATATAATAGCCTTAGCACGATTTTGGTTTGATGCTTTGTTTTCACTTTTAGAACGGTGTCTCCAAGACCCATCGTGATCCATATGGATTTCAAAGATCCAACACCCATGAAAGGTAGTTCTTGTCCGAATTTTGACGGGCAATGAAATCAAGTTTCGTAAGGTTAGCCATATTAAAAGAAAGGAAAAAATAATACCTTGACCTTCAAATTTTGAGACAGAGTCAGAGAGCAACAATATCACCACTTCCGAACATCACCCCGTGGTTAAGTAATACATCTTTCGGAAAAAGAAATTTTAATTTTTCTTACCTCAGATCTTCCAAAGTGAGTGCTCAAGGCAAAGACTCGTGCTGATAACGTTTTATGAAATAATAAATAATAAGATTATTATAGAGAAAGAGAGAAGGAGAGAAGTTCTTATTTCTCTTGATGGGATCCCCTTCGAGGAGTTAAACGGATCATTTACAATGAATGGAGAACCCCTTATTTATAGGGGAATACTAACTTGGTCTCAAAGTTACAAACCTTAACTTTCTTTTTAAGAAATAGACATTCACTATAAATAGAAAATATATTTATAACAAAACCTAGAATTTTTCAAATTATTCAAAAACTCATTAATATTATTTTAAAAATAAGGTTAATTTAGTCATTTACTTTTTAAAGAATATTTTCAAAAATCAACTTTTAACTATGAAGGTTTTCTACTTTTAAAATATTATGATTAATTATATAAATGTTAAGTTATTCATTTTAATATATTTTATTAGCTCAAGATTAATAGTAATGCTAATATTGATAATATATAAGGGGAAAAGGGTCAAAATTATTTCTCTACTTTTAGAAAAATTGATTAGATTTACCTCTGTCATACTATCGGGTTATATTTAGCCCTGTTGTTAAGAAAATTTTCATATATACCCTTTATTTTAACAAAAACCTAAATCAAAGAAATGACCCCATATCTTATTTCTAACTCCGACTTGACCCATTTTTAAAAATAATATTCCAGAACAGGAGTTGTATCCAGCAAGTAATAGTTCAACAATTTCATCAAACAACGAAAATGGAGAAGGAAAAAGAATTATTTGTCAAAATAAGAAATAAAAATATATAATATGTTAACATAATTTGATAAAAGGAGAGATTTTTGCAATCGATAATCTATGAAAGACCTTATACAAACTCATCCGCTCTCAATTTTTTCTAAGGTAAGGATTGAGTTGTCATTTGTGCTTCTACATTTCTCTCGTAATTTGATTGCCTAATACCGTAGATAAATATAATTTTATTTTAAAGAATTAAAAATATCAAACCAATTCAAATTGGCATACTAACAAAATTATAATGAATTTATTTGTAAGTATAATATAATATTTTGGGAACTTACCACTGTACCATTTCTTTATAAGCTCCGTATAAATTTTAGTAAATGACTCGTAAATTTGAATCATGTATCTCTGTCAAAGATTAGCGAAAAACTATTGATGCTCACAAGAACTTAAGAAAATTTCCTTTTATGGGTTATCAATCTGTTTTAATTTGATTTGGGTTTACCTCATAATTATTTGTTAAATCTTTTCCGAAATTTGAGTATTTTCAGATTTATCAAATAGGTTTTAAGGATTCTAATGGTTGTGAGTTTTTCGGGTTGGAGTTGGTTAAATAGAGGAAGGATTTAGCTGCTAAGTTTCTCTTATGGACAAAATGGGGGAAAGTGAGGATTTTCAAGTGGTGTAGGAAAATAGTACATTAGGTCTTCGATGAATTTATCAATAGGGCTTGATTTGGTAAGAAGGTGAAAAATCAAGCTGAGGAGGACAGACACTTGTCTTACTTTTCACCTTATGAGGATATCATTTGGCTCAATAACGAACAAGCTGAGAAATGGACAATAAGAGGTGATTCATGAACTATTATCTCACTTGTATGGAAGAAGACAAAGAGGGAGGATATTTATTTAGGACTGATCGCGGGTTAGAAAATAAGATATGAATTTTATTTTTAAAATGGGTCATTTCCTTTGATTTGGACTTTTCTATTAAAATAAAGGGTATACAGTGAAAACTTTCTAACAATGAAGTAAATATAGTCTGATAGTATGACTTGAAAATAAATAGCTAATTTTCAAAAGTTAAGGGGTAATTTTGGCCCTTTTTCCAACATATAATGTGCAATTCAAATAATTCTCGAAATGTATACATTGTTTTTAGTAAATTAGTTTGATAAGAACATTTATAAGCAAGGAACTAATTTAAAATCTTATAATTCGAAAAGCCTAGTTAAGAAAACGAAAAGATACCATAGGGAATTTTAAAATTAGTGGTCGTTTGGTAGTGTATAAGAATAATGTTGAATAGGTGTATTAATAATGCTTGTATTAGGTTATGCCGAGACTATTTCTTGTGCATTGTTTGATTTGGTGTGCTAAAAATAATATTTATTGCATAATTTCTATAAAAAAAATTATTTGCTCCACAAATAAGATAGAAAGGGATGTAAAAAAGTTTTAAAGGACGATTGTGTCTTTAACTATGCTAATGTATGCATAATAACCCATTGTATTACTAATACCTTGATTTATTATAATTTTTGTATTAGCAATATCTATATTATTAATCCATGTATTACTAATTCTCACAATACTTGGTTCGTACTCAAACAACCCCGAGTGCTTTAATAATTCCTAAATAAAGTTTAAAATTTCATGACCAACCTTATAGTTTTCATATTGTATATTAATGTTAGAGGTATTATTTAATTTTATAAAAATATTAAAGTCTATTAATAATATTTATAAATATTTTGGTAATTTAACTTTAAACTCGTATGCAAACCAAGAAACAAAAGATTTAATAAAAGATATTTCACAGAGATGGAAAGAAATTCAAAGCTTAGAATTGAATCATATAGGATGTAATATTTCTGAAGAAGAGCCTATGAGTTAGACCAGAGAATAAGAAAAGACAGAAAATAAAACTATCGAATAAGACGGAGGCTGCACAATCCTAACATCCAACACAGTATAAGGAGCCAATTCTTCAAAATCAGATATGAGAATGCTTCCAAAGAACAAAGACAGATAGATATATGACACGAAGAAGACTGAGAAGACCCTTAGCTTCCATAGACTTCTATTTTCATTTTAGTGTATTGCTGCCGTATCATGTTTTCATGGCCTTTTATTTTGCTTTTTTGTCATTTGGACCTTTGCTACTTAAATAAATAAAGGAAAATTACATAATGCAACACAATTAAGATAATATTTATAAATTATGTAATATAATTTTAAATAATTATAATATCTAGCTATATTTTAATTTATTGGTCATTTATTAACTTTAACCGTGTATTTATTTCTTATAACCACACCTCACCGTAAAAGCGCCATATTATACGCGCCATCTATAAATCAATCCTCTTCTCAAGATCACTTTCTCAAATTACTTGGATCTTGAGGAAACCTTTGTTTTTTTCTTGATTTTCTTATCAGTAGGAGTTTCAAGATCATAGGTGTCTGTGGAAATTCTCGTGGTCTTCATCTTCTTCTGGTCTTTGAATACTTTTGAGGCCATTGTTTCATTTATAAATAAGTGCGGGCATGGTAAATTTGGTGGCTTTGTTTGTATGAGTAGGTTGGTTAGGCTTTGGAGGAGGGGGGAGGGGTATGAGGGAAATGCTCGCTGAAAGATCTTGAGGCAAAGGCAGGCTAGGAGAGAAAAAGAGTGCGATATCATATTCACTCCTCAATCTACATGATTTCAAGGTGGAGTTTCAAAACAAATAAAAATTCCACTAATCCAAGTAACTTTACTGAACTTTTATTTGGGTGTATTTTATTTTTGAGAAATTTAGAATTTTCTTGTAGATTATTTCTCAGACCACCGAAGGACGATGGAGAATAAAGGAGAGAAGAAACTCGTCTTTTTTATCAAGGTTTGACATGCATGACATCATATTTTTCCAACTCAATAGAGGATTGTGACGATCAGAAGGGGACTCGATGCGGCCCATGGAATGCTGTTAAGGGACCAGCTTCACGTTCTCACAATTGCATATCTCAATGAATCCGTTTGGATCCTTAAAGAAGAGTTGATCGATAGTCAGCTCCTTCTTCTTCTCCTCTACCGTTTCCTTTTAGACACTTTATCTTTTTGTATTCTTGTATTTCTCCTTGAATTTGCATCTCGAAAATCCCTGCGCATCCTTGTTATGTTTTGTATTTCGCTTGTATTTCTATCTTCCCAAGGAGAAATTTTCATTGATCGTCATAATTGCACAAGAGCGAATAAATACAAGCTAAATGCACGCCTTATCAAACAAATACAGCTTGTATTCTTTCATGGTAGATCAGACTCCATCTTTTTTTCTTTTCTCTCTCTCCTCTATGTTTTTGTGTTATTTTTTTATGTATTACAAATGATACGATTGATACAAGAGAAAATAAATATAGAAATACGTATATATGTATATATAAATATCATTGATACAATTAAAATAACATATTATGAAGTAACCAATGCAAATATCATTAATGTTTATCAGTGTATATATTTACTTAATATATAAGATGTATCAATTACAACACAATTTTTTTCAGGATACAAATCGATAAAAATAAATGCGAAAAGATTAAGATTGAAATTCCAGAATATGTTAACTTTTTTGTAAATTGTGATTTTTTTCTAAAAATATAAATATATAACAGAATAAATTTGAGTGAAGAAAATATTATATTGTATGGAAAAAATGATGTTACACCGTAGTTTCTAATGTTTGAACACTCTATTCGTATGTAGGCTGGAGAGTTTTAGAGTGCAATACGTACGAGGAAAGGGTCCGGAAAGGCTCTGACGAGACGGGAGTCGTGACCGGCGGGAGGAGGCCGAGCGCCTTCCCAAAGGGGCAGCGTGGCATTGACCATGCCCCGCGATGGGCCCGTGGCATGTCTGCAGCAGCGACAGTGGTTCGTGCCACGGACCCCTATCCATTGCCTCAAGTATATATATGTTCCAACTTTTGATTTGATTTCATTTTCTATATATAAACACGAATTGCAGAGGAGAGAACACGAGGAGTTCAAGTAGATTTCATCCGCTTACGCCACAACGCCGCCCGAATTCAAATTAATCCGGGTATCAAAGTATAAGACTCGCAGGGAGCATTACTACGGAGTTAGTTTCATAAATTCGTCCATCTAATCGTAACCTTGCCGAGCTAAAGTTGTTGGAATTTTTCCAAACTAGTGTCAATATAACCACAGTTTAAAGTAAGCATTTGTCCTTTTCCGGACTTTCGAGAAATTACGAGTTTTTGATCTTGTTCCATCAAATTGAAATATAGTTAATATTTATATATAAAGTTATTGTTTTCTCCGAATTTAGTACTGAATTAGCCTCATTCTTCCAATAATACGATTGTGGTTGAGAAGAGCAGTTGAATACGAGCCAAAACTCACAGTTAATCAAGAATTACAATGAGGTATGTTAAGGCAGTTCCTTCAAAGAAGTAAGTTTTTAGCATGGTAGCTCAATTTGAATCCTAATAAGAATACCTTAAACATATCTATTGTGATTAGTTGTCGTTATTAGCCGAAACCCATATTCCATGTTAGTTTGGGATGGATTATGCCGTATAGCCTTCATGACCGACCCTGTGGTTATTAGCCGTGTTTTACGCCTGTTGGGGTGGAGAGATTTATCGCCGCTCTACGGAGCTGCGTATGCCATCCACTGTGATGAAGATGGGGGGTCCCGTGTCCTCATATGATGTGATTGGCTCTATACAACCCCGTCGAGCCCTCGGTGCTCGGGTGAAGATATCAGAGTCCACCGGACTCGCATACGCCTGGCGCCAGGCCGAGCGGCTCGCATGCACTAAAGTGCAGGACATCTATAGCTATTAGCTGACCCAATGCGACCTTGATAAGGGTATATAGACTGTGTACTCACCAAGGTTTATGGGGCCCCAGGTGGATATTATATGTTGGTTGTACCTGGGCTTATGGGGGCCAAGTAAGATTTTGTTTTCTTTTTTAGTTATTAATAAAGTAGATAGTAAGAAGTTCTATTACTCGTATGATCTCTATCCCCTTCATTTCAAGCTTATTTTAGCTCTATCTCTTTATTTCCAATCATTTACAGTCATCGCCTTACATATTCTGTGTATATATTGTACGACGCCCCTTTTTGAGCTCAGACATTTCCGTCGCAGTACCTGGAGCAGACGAGGAGCAAAAACCTCAGATTTTAGCCAAGATCATCGTGAGTATTTAGCTCCTTTCTTCCTGAGCTTGTAGATAGAAGGTCTACTTCTTTTTTATTGTAAAGTTTATGGGTAGGTCGGCTAGAGGTTGTATTTACAAATGAGATATAGCCCGTTGTTTTCGTGATTTGGGAAGTAAGCTTGCACCGAGTGCACATGCTCAGTTAAGTTAGTTCAAATCTTAGTAGTATACCAGTGCCACAGGCTCCCAAGGTGGGGCCTAACAAGCTTGGTATCAGAGCAGGTCGTGTCCTAGGCAGTCTGCAAGCCGTGCTAAGTAGAGACAGCTACGAATGTGTTGTGCACCACATTCCATAGGCAGGAGGCTACGAGGCATGATAGGATGGTTACTCTTTTCTTCTTATCCAACTCGTGCTATAGAGTTGTACAATATAGGGCCGAGTCCCTAAGCTACCATATTCTTTTATCTACAGTAAAATCACAGACCTACGACACAATGCATCGGTAGGAGATCCGACGTGCGTAGTGGAAGGCACTAGTAGGGTTCCTCGCCCGAGGTCACCATCTCGAGGGGAGATAGGGAGACTTCATCTCGGCCTCCCAAAGACTCTCCACTATTTCAGAGCCGCTGAGTGGCAAATGTGACGGCACCACCTTCAGCAGCTTTTGGTAAATTTATCATCGATCAGAGGTTAGGAGTGTTGTTGTTACGTTAGCTCATATGATGCCGCGCAAAGACGCCTGGCACTGCGGTCATTGAGTCCTCGGGGATGACCGACCCGAGGGTCCGGGAGTTTCATCGAGTCCCCCGCAGTCATTGTGGACAATCGTATAGAGGACCTCGTGATTTCTTGGATCAAATGCAACGGATTGTGGTGATGTATGCCACACCGTGAGAGTCAGTCCACTCAGCTATATTCTAGCTACGAGACATCGCAGCATCGTGGTACGAAAGTTGGGAGAGGTCCCGAGGGATAGGTGTTTCCCTCCGACTTGGCCAATTTTCAGAGGATTTTTTCAATCACTACCGCCACGAGAAATCTGACTGCACTCCAGTTGATCAGTTTTTACATCTAGAGTAGGGGTCGATGAGTGTCCGGGAGTACGTTATGAGGTTCGACTCCTGGCCCGATATGCACCGCCTTGTAGATACCATGTCGGCTAAAAAGGTGCATCGGTTTATTAAGTGGGATGGATACGTAATATGTGGAGACCCGTATCACGACCACTCTATGAGAGGACATGGATATTGCCCGCATTTAGCTTATGCTCAGAAAATTAAAGGGATCAGATAGCGGCAACGGGAGATAAGGAGGGTAACCGTGGAGCAGCACTACGTGACAAACCTAGTGACATGCAGGCGGAGTCCTAGGGCAGGACCCGCATGATGATTTTCAGCAGACCACCAAGACCCCCACCCCCACAATAGCAGCATGGGAGGACCTGGTCAATGAGGGCAGTCAGAACTCCAGCGAGTTCACGATCGCAACAAAAGTTCACAAAGAAGCAGAGATGAATGGAGCAGAGTAGATTCACCGTGGGCCGCTTGCCCTATTTGTACGTACGTCACTCCCAAGCATGCACGTATGGTTCTACAACATGTTATACCTGTGGATAAGAGGGTCATCAGATGAAGGATTGTCCAGCCAGGGGTCAGAGTGATCGAGACCGACAGATAGGATCTTTAGTAGGGCTCATGTGTCTCAAAGATCTCCAAAGAAGGCATAGGCCCTTAGCCTGTGTACCGGTCCAACATTGCACTTATGCCCACGGACTACAGATGAGTTAGAGTCATCGCCGGATGTGGTGACAGGTATGCTGGACAATTGCTCTCACTCTGCTTAGTGTTGATAGATCCAGGATCCACCTTGTCTTATGTTACCCTATTGCTGGCTCCTAAGTTCGTATTACGCTAGAATCGTCAGCCTCTTTCAAATTGTCTACACCGTCGATGACTCCTCTATCATAGCTAAGAGGGCCCACTGATGCACAGTAGAGGTTGTTGGTCGTCAGACTTTTTAGCAGATTTGATAGAGCTAGAAATGATTGATTTTTGATGCAATTATGGGGATGGATTGGCTCGACGCCATGCTACGCCAATGTTGAATGTTGACCAAGACTCCTGCCCGATTCCACTTTCAGGGGTGGTTGCACGGGAGTGGAAAGGTAGTGGCCATGCCAAAAGGTAGGTTTATTTCCTATCTTCGGGAGAGAAAATTGTTAGCAAAGGGATTTATTTATTATATTGTCGAGTTCGTGATGTTCAAGTAGAACCTCCGACTCTTCACCATTCCAAAGAGCCAATGAATTCCCAACAACTCCTCGGTATTCCCCCAGAATGGGAAATCGATTTTGCAATTGATTTATTATCAGGTACTCAACCCATATTTATTCCTTCAGACGAATGGCTCCTGGCCGAGCTCGTGAGTTGAAGGAACAATGAAATATCCGCTGATAAAGGCTTCATCGCCGAGTACCTCACCGTGGGGAGCACCAGTTCTGTTTGTGAGAAAGAAGGATGACTTCTACTGTATGTATAGATTACCGGTATCCGAATAAGGTCACTATCAAGAATAAGTACCCCTTTCCTAATAGACGACTTGTTTGACTAGTTGCGCGGGCAAAGTTTTCAAAAATTGACTTAAGGTAAGGGTACCATTAGGTTCGGGTTCGCGAGAGGGATATTTCAAAACCGCTTTCAAGACTAGGTATGGCCACTTTGAATTTCTAGTCATGTCCTTCTGCCAATCTGATGCTCTAGCCGTTGTCTGCGGACTTGATGAAATAACATCTTTAGGACCATATCCGGACCTGCTTGTGATAGTATTTATTGATGATATTCCGCATATTCTTGTTCAGAGGCAGATCACTGATCACCTATGAACAGTGCTCCAAACTCTCAAGAATCACAAATTGTATGCTAAGTTTTCTAAATGTGAATTTTGGTTGAATGCAATGTCCTTTTTGGGCCACACAGTCGATAGCATTCAGTAGACTCGTGAAAATTGGAAGCAAAGAAAAACATGGCCTAGACCTACACTCCGACCGAGGTACATAGTTTCCCAAGTTAGCCGGGTATTATAGAAGGTTCGTGGAAGGATTTTCTACCTTACCAGCGCCTTTGACCAAGTTAACTGTAAAACAATTTCACCGGACCGCGATGAGCAGTAGTTTTCGTGAATTGAAAAATGCATCGACATCAACACCAGTATTAGCCTTGCCGGAAGGACTGTAGGTTATGCAAAGATAATCGTGATGATTCAGGCAAGGTTAGATGTGTCTCCGATGCAAAGATGGTAAAGCACTGCTTACGCTCAGCACTGAGGAAGCATGAAAAGAACTACCCCACCTATGACCTAGAATTAGCCGTGGTGGTTCATGCCTTGAAAATATGGAGGCACTATCCGTATGGTGTCTCGTGCAGATATTTTCACCATTTAAAAGCCTCCAGACATTTTCACAGAGAAGAGTTGAATCTACTAAGAAGATCGCCGTTAGGAGTTGTTGAAAGACTATGATGTAAATATCTTATACCTTATCCAGGAAAAGCCAATGTTGTAGCAGACGCCCCTCGCTTGTAAATCCATGGGGAGTTTAGTACACCTGGCTTAATAGCGGGAGCTGGCCCGAGAGTTGCACGCTAGCCAATTTAGCCGTCCATAGTAGATTCGGGAGACAAGAAACAAGACCGTAACACACAAGATCATCATTAGTTGTGGAAGTGAAAGAATAGCAAGATTTAAGACCCTAGCCTCGGTTCACCTCGTAGATAAGGTTCAAGAAGCGGAAGTTACAGATTTCCGTAACCAAAGACTTTGAGTTTTGAGATATAGGGACCGCCCCGTGTTCCGAACGCGGCAGATTTCACAAGAAATTACTACGAGGTGCATCATTCCCGCATTTTCATCCGGAAACCAAAAAGATGTATCATGATATAAAAGAAAATTAATGTATGGTCGGGAATGAAAAGGAGATAGCAGGATTTGTAGCTCAATGTCCAATTGCCACAGTGAAAAGCGAACATCAAACCCGGTGACTAACACAGAGATAGCGCTGCCTATGTGGAAAATGTAGAGAAAATTAATATGGATTTTGTGACAGTTTACCTCGTACCGGGTGTAAATTTGATTCCATCTGGGTGATTGTTGACAGGTTGATGAAATCAGCTCATTTTCGCCAAGCATACCTTCTTAACTCAAGACTATGCCGAGCTTTATATCGTGGAGATAGTTCGATTACATGGTTTCCCAAAGATCTATCATTTCCGACAGGGGAGCACAATTCACAAACTAGGTTTTGGCAGTCCTTCTAGAGAGGTATGGGAAACAGGTTAATCTGAGTACGACATTCCATCCTCAAACAAGAGCGGGCAGCAGCAGTGTTACACTGCAGAAGTTTCCGATACATAGATGGCCTATTCGTGTGTTGTTTAAGTGTATTTGGAAGCCATACAAGCTGGAAAAGGCCCGGAAAAGATCGGATGAGAAACCTATCGAACCATCGCGGGAAGGAGCCGGGGCAGAGCCCCTCCGTGATGGCAGCGTGTCGGAGATGGGGCCTCCGCGCTATTCGTGACATTACTGGGCCCGTCCGGTGCCCATATATAGCCTCCACTTCGGTTCATTTCATTAAATCATCAAATAATTTTAAATCGCGAGAAGGAGACAGAGGGCACGTTAAGTAATTATAATTTTCGCTCGATTACCTTTCAAACGTAGTCCAACCAAATTAACCTCGATACCGAGGTATTTAGGCAATAGGAAGCATTCCTACGAATTTAGTTTCGCGAATTTACCATAAACCGTCGAGCCAAATGACTAAGGTAAGTGGAATTGCTCCAAATTAGTGTCAATGTGCTCCTAGCCTTAAAGTGAATACTTCTCCTTCTGGACTTTCGAGAAATAGCAGATTTTCAATTTGCCTTTCGATAGTTTCCAAGTTTAGGCTATAAATATATCGAAAATGACGCTTTCTTTCAGAATATTGGTGTAATTAGTACTAATTGACATATGTGAATGCAGATTGGAGAAATAGCTGGAGTATCGACTGAGCTTCGTCCGAAAGTCGGATAACCCGAGGTCAAGGTATGTAAAGTAGTTTTTCGGCAAGTTAGTAGTTTTAGCCTTAGAGCAGCATAGTAACCCGTAGTAGAATTCCCTGAGTCGAATATTGAGTATTGTGCAAATTCAGTAATCAAGTTAGCGTTGTTATATCGTATTCGGTCCAAAGTTGAAAAGCATTACTAAAATGGCGAGTTAGCATTTGCACTCGTATAGCCTGTAAAGACAGCATTTATCAAGCATGTTTTTAGAATAATATGTCGATATTCGTAATAAAAGTTAGTAAAGTAAAATCGATAGACAGATAGTATCCTCGCGCGATTAGCCATTCGTACGTAAGATATCTGGCTACGACAGCCATACAAACAGATAGTATCTTGGCTACAGATTAGCCACAGCTTAGATAAAGATCTCAGATTCAGTATAAAAGCAAGATAAGAATCGATAACACGTGTAAAGAGATCGAATAAGAAATCGAATTCGCAGTATTTTTCAGCTTTAAACATGCTTGGTTTATGCCTATTGTTTGTTGAGACTGGGTTGTGTCATGAGGGCACCTTTTGAGCGTCCGCCACCCCCGGGTTGGTAATCGTGTCGCCCATCGAGCGGGTGGGTTTCACGCCACCTGAGTGGCATGCCGTCCCCAGCTGGGACGAAGACGGGATTTAAGCTCTATATCAAAGCCGATCAAGATTATACGTAGCCTCGTTGTGCAGCTTAGCGCCTGTGGAGTGCACGCATTCGCCATACATGATATAAAGATTAGGAGTCCTTCGGACTCACACACGGTTATTTATATCGGAGGCTATGGTCTTGTCGAGACCCAGTAATGGCTGAGGTGCTCGTAGTTACTAGGCGAGTGGAGTGACTTATTTTGACTCGGTTTGACCCTAGTAGGGGTATAAGTCAGATTGTTTGTTTGCTTGGCGCCATCCGGCTTATGGGGTTGGTATTGGCTCTTGCTTGCTATATGTATATCTATTTATGTGCTATATACTAGTTAATAGATGCGCGAGCCGCCGCGTCTACTGTACGCTCCCGCCCTATCACAACACGTAAAGTCCGATTCAGCCTATATCAGTTCTTCAGATTTAGTTATCTCCTGCCATACAGAATTGATAGTTATGTTATTGTATTCAGTTGTATTCAGTTTCTTTGCATACCTGAATACCAGCGGTATTGACGCCCATTGGGGCGTCGCATTACTGGGTCACAGTAATTATAGACGAGGAGGCGATCCGCATTCCACCCCAGCCTATAGAGTCATCAGCTTCCTGTCATCCGGAGCCTGATATTCAGAGGTAGCTCTTTTTCTTTTATTGTACAGTATGGGTGTCGGGGCCCCATCCCAACCATTTCTATCATTACTCAGAGGCTTGCATTGTATATATTTATCTCCCCGTGGGTTAGTTGAGCCGGCCGCGCAGGCCGTGCGTTGTGTTCAGTTGTTTAGCTTTATTGATCATGTTGGCCGTGTGGGGCCATAGTCTGATAGTAGTGGTGACCTTGGCTCACACAATGTGAGTTATTCCGCATTCTCCGTGTTGAGTTTCTCATGACTAGACAACATGGTGGCCTTGTTTCTGGCCCGCATAGGTTCCTTTGTTATGAGTATGTTTCTCGTTACCGTTGTTACATGCACAGTGGCTATAGGCCCGCCGGCCGGAGGCTGTATTTATAGCCATTATATGTACTCGTTGTTTCCGTAACCGAGATGCAGCTAGCCGTGCACCGATGTGCTTAGGCTCACCTCGCCAGGCGTCTGTGTCCTACTAGTGGCACTGAAAAGCCAACATACCCCCAAGGCGGGGTGTGACACTTAGAAAGGCATGATTCAGACGCTCAAGGATGGCAGCCATGCACGTGCTGACTTTGGGCATCTGGGGATGAACACTTACCGCTAATTGAGTTTGCTTACAATAACCGTTATCACTCGCAATCTAGATGGCACCTTATGAGGCCTTTATATGGGCGGAAATGCAGTCCCCATTGGTTGGTTTCCAGATTGGAGAATCGTGGATTAATTGGGCCGATATAATTCATCGGTCAAGAGAAAGTGAAGCTCATCGTGAGAACATCTCGCCGATAGCTCGAGTCACCTCGTGTAAATCTTACGCCGATGTATGGCGAGGAACTTGAGTTCAGCTGTAGGTGACTCTGGGTATTTCTAAAATCTCACCAACGGCGGCGAATGAGGTTTGGCAAAGGGTAAGCTTAGCCCAAGGTTTATTGGGCCGTATCAAATCTTCCAGAGAATAGGCCAGGTGGCATATAGTTAGATCTACCCCTAATTGGAATCAAGCTCATCCGGTCTTTCATGTGTCGATGCTACGAAAGTACATAGGGGATCCATCCTGAGTTGTGCCAATGAGGATGTGTCCAAGTCACCGAGAATTAGCCTATGAAGAGATTTCAATAGCTATATTAGATCGATTGTGTTCGCAGGTTAAGGACTAAGGATGTTTCCTCCGTTAAGGTACCGTGGAGAAGCAAGAATAGAGAGGAAATGACTTGTGAGGCCGAGACGACATGAAATCCAAATATCCTAATGTCAAAAGCTTAGTCCGCATTCACAGCTTAAGGTAAGCACATCTACCACTGTTTTATGATTTATATTATGTATATTGCTTAGCTAGATGCAATGTTGTTGAGAAACAATACATAGTGTTATGTGAAGTGCTTGTATTGGACTTTTCTCAAGGTTTTAGGATTTTTGGATAGTCCATATTACTGGAGACTCACTAAATTTAATAAGTAGTTACAAGAGTTAAGGTATCTATAAGCTAAAGTGAAATATTCGAGGACCCCCTGCCCACCGCTCTCAAGTATATATATGTTCCACCCTTTATATATATACACAACCAGAGAGGAGAGAACACGAGGAGTTCAAGTAGATTCATCCGTTATGCTTCAAATCACTACCTGGACCAAATTAACTGTGTATTGAAGTATAAGGCCAGGGAGCATTACTGCTGAGTGGTTTTACAAAATTCGCCCGCCGACCGTAACCCCGGCGCTGAGCTAAAGTTTTTGAATTGCTCCAAACTAGTGTCAATACGATCACAGCTTAAAGTAAGCATTTCTTCCTTCTCGACTTTCGAAATTACGAGTTTTCAATCATGGTTCTCATTAATAAATATAGTCAATATTTATATATAAAGTTACTACTTTTCTCCTTAATTTAGTATCAAATTAGCCTCATTCTTCAAATAATACGATTGCAAATTTCTTGAGAAGAGCAATAATGAGCCGAAAACTCATCAGTTAATCAAGAATCGACTTAACGAGGTATGTTAAGGCGCTTTCACTTTGGCAAGTTAGTTTCTTTAGCATGATAGTTTACTTTGAACCTAACAAGAATACCGTAAGCATATTTATCATGACAATATGTTATTAGTTGAAACCCGTATTCCATGTTAGTTTGGGATGGATTATGCCGTATAGCCTTCATGACCGACCTCAGGTTAGCCGTGGCTGACCGCCCGCTAGGGGCGAGATAACGTCGCTCTATCGAGCGTATGCCATCCGCCTGGACGAAGATGGGGTCCAGTCTTCATATGTCATGGATCGGCTCTATACAACCCCGTCGAGCCTGGGTGCCTGGTGAAGATATCAGAGTCCACCGGGACTTACATAGCTACGCTCGTGGCCGAGCGGGCTCGCTTGTAGACCCAAAGGTGAGGACATCTAGTAGCTATTAGTTTACCCACGCGACTCGATAGGTATATAGATCAAGTGTACTCACCAAGGCTTATGGGGGCCCTGGTGGGTTATTATGTCAGTTGTACCTGTTTGGCTTATGGGGGCCAAGTAAGGTTTTTGTTTTCTTTAGTTATTAATAAAGTAGATAGTAAGAAGTCTCACTACTCAGGTATGATCTCTATCCCCTTCATTTCAGTTATTTTCAGTTCTATCTCTTTATTTCAGTCATTTACAGTCATCGCTTTACATATTCAGTATATATTGTACTGACGCCCTTTCTGGGGCTCTGCATTACTTGCTTGCAGGTACGGATAGACGAGGAGCAGGTCCCTCGTAGCTTTCAGCCAACATCATCAGAGTAGTTAGCTCCTTTCTTCCGGAGCTTGTAGATAGAAGGTTTACTTCTTTTTGATTGTACAGTTTATGGGTAGGTCGGGCCCCTGTCCCTACCATCATATTATTCCTAGAGGCTTGCAGATTGTTTCTGTTTCCCTATGGTTAGCTATTATTGGCCGTGTGGGCCCATATGTGTTTTAATTTACGTGTTGGCCGTGTGGGGCCTTGCTTAGCTGGCAGATTAGCGGCCTTGTCGGCCATAGTTAGCTGAGCACTGATTTTACTTTACAGTCATAACTAGACATCATGGTGGTCTTGTCGGCCCGCATAGGATTTCCTGTTGTTGTTGTTTTTGGTTACCTGGTTTTCTTTTACAGGTGGCTATAAGGCATTGTCGGCCAGAGGTTGTATTTACAGCTGAGATATAGCCCGTTGTTTTCGTGATTTAGGGAAGTAAGCTTGCACCAAGAGTGCACATGCCTAGTTAAATCAGTTCAGATCTTAGTAGGCACCAGGTGCCAGTCGTGCCTCCCAAGGTGGGGCGTGACAAATAATATCCCAATCTTTATTTCTCTACAAGATTTTTCTGTAATTATTGAAAGATATTCACCAACATTAAATTCCAGCTATTTCTTAGAGTCCAAATCAGTATGGAAGAATGTTCTTTTGAATAACAACACGAATCAAGGTAACTATCTTTTTAAAAAAAACAAAATTCCTTAAATCTCTCAACAAAATAAATGTTGTATTTGTATTTGACAACTAGAAAGCCTAAGAATACATCGCCATGACCCAATAAATATAGCTATAATATGTAAATAATGATAATATTGCTATAACATCCTATTTTCGATCAAACTATGACCATTTATGTAAATTTCTCACCGCCGTCGAGGTTAAAAATTTAACTAAAATAAAAGAATTTTAAAAAAAATGTTACCGGCCATTTGCTTACACTTTCAAACGCATTGGTTAGCGGGAAATCACAATAGGCGCTGCTCTCTATCGCACAAAGCATCAATGGACGCAGCAGGAGTAGAGAAGAAAACGGCCATCTCTCCGAAAACTAAGAAGAGGCCTCGCCATAACAGCGAAATAAACCGGAAACCTCCAAAAGAAATTCCATTAAGCGATGATATAGAGGACATCAGTTTCAGTAAATACGAAACCCTACAAATTAGGGCTTCTCTATTGGAATGGTACGATAAAAATCAAAGAGACCTTCCTTGGCGAAAAATCAGTAGTGGTTTCGGATTTAAAGAAGATGAAGATGAGAGAGAAAAAAGGGCTTATGCAGTGTGGGTTTCTGAAGTAATGCTTCAGCAAACTAGGGTTTCAACTGTGATTGATTATTTCAATCGCTGGATGAACAAATGGCCTAGTATTCATCATCTCGCTCAAGCTTCTCTTGAGGTTATACTTACGTGCTTACTTGGTTAATGTTTTTCTTGTCCTTCATTTTGTTTTTTGAATTAAGAGTTTCTGTTTTATCTACCTTGCAGGAGGTGAATGAAATGTGGGCGGGTTTGGGGTATTATAGACGAGTTCGGTTTTTATTAGAGGTGAGGTTTATATTATTTACTTTCTACTTTCAGGATGTATGCTAGCATAAGTTTAACTGTTGGTTATTTTGAAGAGAGGGAGACATTCTACATGATTGCTGAGTTGTGAACTCTTTTCTTCTTATTTGACTTAGTTATTTTCATAGAAGATGAATTGACACCACCGGAGATGGTTTCTTCATATTCTAGTAGGCCTCCATATGCTCCGGTTTGTAAGTGCGACAGTATTATGATTGAAGGTATCCAAAGAGGACGAAGTTTCGGTAAAATCACATATAGAGAAGTTTCAAAATCTATAAATTAGCCCAACAGCCAAGGGTCTTCAAAGTGAGGTGAGCGTGGAGTTCGACTCCCATGATTACCTTATCAAAAAAAAAAATTCCTGAAACTAATGCATACTTGACTAAGTACAGAATGCAATAGAAGTAATGGATTGATTAGGTAATACCAACTAGCTGGATTGTGGGATGTAAACTCAATTGTTGCCGTCATTACACTTACATTAGACTGGATGTCCGCTAGAAGATTTTTTTAGTTTGGTTAGGGACTTGTATGTACTAGTAAGGATAAGTGCGAGATTTAGAGAACCTTAATGCATTAAAAAATGGATTCTTTTAGTATTGAACCGAAATGAGCACAAATAGAGAAGAATGGATTCAAAGGATTTATATAGCTGATGTCAACTACTATGGGATTGAGGTATAGTTGGTTGATATATATGTGCAATCAAAGCGCGGTGCCACTTAGAATTAGACACATTATAAGAGCTGCATAATGTTTATTAACTGGATGGAGCATATTCCTACAGAGGAACTCAGCATTTATCCATCTATGTAGTTCTTCCAGTTGCCAAGCGACAGTTGATTAGCTAATCGTGGAGAGTCCAAATTCTGTTTGATAAAGTTCTTTGCAGACTAAGAGATGAAAATAACAAATTGTGTGTAGAGGAAACTACAATTTTTAATCATCTTAACAATTACTGCTAAGATGTTGCAAATTAGGATTCTTAGCTCTAATGAAGTGGTTATAGTCGTGTTTGCTTATTGCAGAGATCTGTGTTTTTGCAGGGTGCAAAGGAGCTGGTTCAAGAAGGAGGTCGTTTTCCAGAGACGGTTTCAGATCTTCGCAAGATCAAAGGAATTGGTGAATACACTGCTGGTGCTATTGCCTCAATTGCCTTCAAAAAGGTCCATAGGTTCTGCCGACTTTTGTCTTACTAATATATTCTTCCTCTTCTCACATTTTCTAAGTTACTACTATAGGCAGTTCCTGTTGTTGATGGAAATGTGGTCAGGGTTATTTCTAGGCTGAAGGCCATATCAGCGAATCCAAAAGACGCTGTGACAATTAAGAGTTTTTGGTGAGTCTTGTGATGTATAAAGCAGTTTTTGTTGCTTTCCTACTGTGATAGTTAGTAAGCAACTTTGAAGTACGATACACTACAGAGAGTTGCATCATATTTCATTCTCTACTTATATTTCCTTTTTATCAAATATATTCAGGGAACAGATATAAATTATTATCTTGCTTAAGAAGAGATCATGCCAGATACTAGTAGTCACTCAATTTTCAGATATTACTTTATTTCTTAATGAGTTTCCATCCTGTGTCTTGATATTTTTTTTTTGAATTAGGAAACTTGCAGGGCAATTAGTTGATCCTTGTAGGCCTGGAAATTTCAATCAAGCTCTTATGGAACTTGGGTCTACATTGTGCTCTCTTTCGAATCCAGTTTGTGCTGCATGTCCCATCTCTGCGCAATGTCATGCTTTATCACTCTCTAGGCAGAACGAGTCAGTTCATGTTACAGATTACCCAACAAAAGTTGTGAAGGCCAAACAAAGGCATGAGTTTTCCGCTGTTAGTGTTGTAGAGATACTAGATTGCCAGGAAAGGATGGAACCTCAATCCAGAAGCAAATACATTCTTGTAAAAAGACCAAATGAGGGTCTACTTGCTGGCCTCTGGGAGTTTCCATCAGTTCTCTTGGAGAAGGAAGCTGACTTGGCCTCGAGAAGAAAAGCAATTGATAACTTTTTACAGTCATCATTCAATCTAGATCTTAACGTGTCTACTAGAATAGTTTCACGAGAAGATATTGGAGAATGTGTCCACGTCTTCAGTCACATACGGCTCAAGATGTACGTAGAGTTATTGGTCTTACATCCGAAAGGTTCATTCTATGTGTTGACTTACTACCTCATGGTAACTGATTCAAATGTTTAGAGTGTAGCACCTTTTTTATATACTTAATTGTATGTGCTTTCTGTTGACATGTAGGAAATAGAAGCATCGACTACAAAAAGCTGGAGAAAGAGAGTATTACATGGAAGTATGTCGATAGCAAAAACCTTGGTAGCATGGGATTAACATCTGGAGTAAGAA
This sequence comes from Datura stramonium, assembly GCA_018107945.1. NCBI lineage: Eukaryota > Viridiplantae > Streptophyta > Magnoliopsida > Solanales > Solanaceae > Datura > Datura stramonium. The sequence goes on from JACEIK010004777.1 coordinate 106,403, forward strand.
AGGTACCACTGGAAATCAACGAATACCAGGATTTACCAGCCTTCACTGTGTAGTTGAATGTTAATGAAGAAATGTGATGGATCATATAAGTTAGTTGAAAATAAGGAAATAAGAACTTCTCTGAAACAGAAAGCATCTTACTGACTGCTTCATAATGACTTGACAATTCACATCTTGAGTTGAATATTTTTTCTTATTTTATAATGCACTTATCAAGAGTTTACATGTGGGATCATGTAAATATATGTCCAAGTAGTCATTATAAAATGATTGATATATGAAGTTGTCTTGTCAATTTGTGTTTAGCTCATGTGTGACTGTTTTCCGGCTGTTCAAATTTTAACATTGTGCAACATAGTTAGCAAGCATAAAAAGTAACATTACTACTGTGTTTGGATATTCAACATTAGTTTCTCCTATTACCATCTAAAAGCCTGTTTTGATAGGCTTAAAAGTCGCTTTCAAGTTCTATTCAGCTTTTTGGAGTGTTTGGCAAAATTCGGAGTAACTTTTAGGCCCCAACTTATCGCTTTTGACTTATTTTAGCTGAACAATTGTTTTTTTTTGATTAATGTGTTAACTTTTTTTTGTCATAAACAATTATTTTTATCCAATATAAATTAAGCTCTAGCACTTAAAAGTGCTTTCAGCACTTGAAGCTTAAAAGCTACTTAAATTCAGCCAATCCAAAAGGCTCTTAGGCTTGTAATCGAACACTTAGTTCAATGGTCAGCGTTGCAACCAAGAGTACTATTTGTTGGATGTCCTGTCTATAAAGAATCTCTTGATCAGTAACCCGACATTCCTGCTGCTTACGTATTGGTTGAACTGGGAATGGTGGACCAACTACGACCAACAATTTTCTTCTAATGCAGGTTTATACCATGGTACAGAAACACAAACAAACTGAACAGGATACCATCCCGGAAAGGAGGAGGAAGACAGCAGTAATAAGATAGAGATGGTACTGGCTGTGCCAACAGTACCTTAACTGACCTGTCAGGTACTCTTTCTCCGATTTCTGGCGTCATCTCCTAGGAGATTCCTCCCTGATTTAAAGGTTATATGCAAGGTCTCTTTATTTTCTGATTGGATGTGTATTCATTTAGACTATTATTGAACCTCCTAGTAATGTCTGTTCTTGACTTCTTGTCTCATCATAAACATCCACCCCTATTCTAAATAGAGTTTCCAGCCAAGCAAATGAGTTGATGGGTCAGAATGATAGCATGCGGTTTTAGTCTTTTTGCTTCTACCCCCATTAAAAAGTGAAGAGAATACATTTTCATAATTCATAGCTACAATAAATGATCTTATTTGGTTTCAGGAAATGTTCAAGGTTCTCGTAGTAACTGGAAATTTAGCCATGAAGATCATACAGATGGTAAATTATTGTATCTAATTGCATTGGATTCTGTACTGTAAGTAATTAAAGTGGATGAGTAAGCAGTGGTAGCGGTTCCAGGAATCTAATGGTTGTAAAATAGTGTCTGTACACCTGTATACAGGCGTAGATTTGGAGCTTAAACTCTTTTTGTTCCTTTCCCCCATTTTGGTTGGTTTTCTTCTTTCAGATGTAACGAATGATAAACAGATATTGATTTTTGATTGACCAAGCTACAGCTTCTTCAATGAGATGGTTATATCTCCTGCAATTTTATTTATTTGGGTAAAAGGAATAAATTTATTTTATTCATGATACAAACAGAATTCGAACAGTGAGTGTATGAAGAACTCCAAGTAAATGACGAGCATCTTTTATGACCGTGGGTTTTCACTGTGTTTCAAGTTTAAAGAGTATCCCAAAGAGCCCTGCATTCATAACTAAATATGATAAAATAATGAGTGAATGGTACAAAATCCCATCCAAACTACTCCTGTTTTTGAGATTAATACGTGAACAATTCGCTATTTGAGTTTTGTATCTAAACTATCACTTCTTACTTATAGAAACATATCTAAATGTTAACTGAATCAAATGTATGTTTTCAATTTCTCTCACAGGCGGACATCTTATTTTTGCCATAAACATTTGTCTACATGATATAATAACAGCAATTCTTGCTGACTAATTTATTTTTTTAAATTTTAGGTTTGCCAATTTTAAAATCTTTTTTTCTTCCTCATTTCTTCTCATTTCTACTTCAAAATTGCAGATTTCTTTTTCTTCAAACTTTCCCCTTCTTCTTATCCTTCAATATATATTTTTTATTTTCTAATTCTAGGACAGAGATAAACTTAAGCAAAGTTTAAATAAGTGGAACAAGAAAAATAAGAGAAGAGTGGGGAGGAAGAGCTGTGTAGGCATGAGCTGAAATGGGAGCTGAGATCTTTCATAGGGTATAGAAAGCGATGAAGGCAAAAAATAATTTATTTTTATTTTTTCACAGTGRAATTTATTATACACACGGAGCGCCACCTGAATTTTTTTTWWWAAAAATAAATAGCAAGTGCAGTACATCCAAAAAATATAAATGAAAATGCGTATTTTTACAAGTAAGGGGTGATAGTTCAGGTATTAAACTCAAAAAACAGAGATAGTTTGAATGAGTTTTTAGACCTTTACTCTAAAATAACAATATTCCTCGTTCTAAGTTAACTTGCTTAACTGGAAAATTTTCAGTAACATGCCGGTCAAAATTAGTGATAAATGAAACCCTAAAACCGAAGCAAATCGATAAATCAAATCAAATTAACCTAGATTTGTTATAGTTTGATTTAATTTAGTATTGAACTTAAAAAAAACCGAAGCAAATCGATAAATCAAATCAAATTAACTTAGATTTGTTATAGTTTGATTTAATTTAGTATTGAACTTAAAAAAAAGGGACTAATCCAACAAATACATACATATATATAGGCTAGATATGGCCAAAGTGTACGGATATCTATTTTTGGGGCCGTCATTTAATTTATACTTGAAGTTAAATTTTCTTGGCAAGTTTACCACTTTGGGAATAAAGTTGAAAATTTGCGTTTGAATATGATATTTTCGTTTGAAGTGTTTCCTTGTGACAACTAGACATTGGAGAAATTTTTGCCTAAAGTTTGATATAACTTGTCAAGGCCAACTTTAGGCATTTTTATACTAAAGTTGTGAACTTTACAAGGCCAAATTTTGAATATTTTTTTACTGAAATTTTACTCGACTTGCAAGGCTAACTTCAGACATATTTGACTGAAGTGCATGTAAAATTAGCTAAAATTTCTGTCATGTGTATTTGAATTTTTCATGTATGACTGAAATAAATGTAAAAATTAACTAAAAGTGTCTGAATTTTTTTTGGCCAAAAATATAGTAATTGTTCTTCATATTTTAATAATCCAACACACGATTTAACACTTAAATCTATTTCAAATAAGTTCAAATTTAAAACATAAGTTCTACGTATATCATAAATAACAAAGTCCAATCATTATTTTATAAAAAAGAGAGTAAAGGTTCAAAAACACACCTGAATTATATTGCTTTTGCGAGTTTAGTACCTGAACTATGCGAAGTTTGCGTTAGGTACCTGAACTATCACTCTCAGGTTATAGAAACATACCTGAGTGTTGACTGGACTAAAATCGTGATTTCAAACACTTCCACGCGCGTGAGTGATATTTTAGACATTAAAAATCGGCTACATGGCATTCCAATTGGCACAATTTGCTGAGTAGGTTTTTTCTTTTATTTAATTTTTTTTCACTTTTAATTACTCCTCTTCTTCATTTTTTCTTCATCCTTTTTGCAAAATTGCAGATTTCTTCCCTCTTCTTCTTCATATTTCTTCAATTTATTCTTCATTTTGTAATAACCAATCCCTTCTTCTTTAACAGATTTAGTTTTATCCATCTCTCTTTTGTCCATTGCCATTAGATCTTTGAAACCCATTAAAGGGTTTGTTCTATTTGATTTTTTTGTTTAGTTTCTTTCGAAATTTGTGGCTTTTTTCTGATCAATTTTATAGTTTTTAGTGTAGTAGTGTAAAAAATCTTGGTGGGTTCTTTTAAAATTTGTGGTATTTTTTGCTCGATTTTATAATTTTTTGTGTAGTAGTGTGAAAAATCTTGGTGGGTTCTTCAAAAGTGGATGAGTAAGTTGGTAGTGGAGTTTCTGCAGTATGTTTAGGTTCTTGAATTGGGAGAAAAAATAATTTTCGATTTCTAGTAAAAAATAAAAAAGAGCAATTATAAAATATTTTATAAATTTATTTTTCAATTTATTTAAGTTTTGCCATGGTGGAAATAATTATACACGCGGAGTGCTACATGGAAAATTTTAAAATGTAAACTGACAAGTATATCACACACAAGAAATATAAATATTCAGGTGTGTTTCTGTAAGCTTGGGGTGATAGTTCAGGTACTAAACATAAACTTCGCATAGTTTAGGTACTAAACTCGCAAAAGCGATATAATTCAAGTGTGTTTTTAGACCTTTACGCTAAAAAACAACAACAAATGTAATAGTGATGTGCCATTATTTTCGAGACCCATTTTGATTTAAACTCACTATTTATACTTAATTTTTTTAAACCACTATATTTCAATTGATATAAATTCGAAAAAGAATTCAAAGTAAAAAAAGCAGGTATCAGTTAAATAAATTTTTTAAAAAGCAATAAAGTAAGGTAATTTTATGCAAGATATTCATATTTCTTTCTTAGTTTTTTATTTTGCTACACATCCCATGTTCAACATCAATCAATAAAAAGAAAAAAAGTTCGTTAGTAATTATTATTTTTAATCAACACTTGAGTTCGAATATAAATTTGTTATGTTTTATCACATTCATTTTTCTTCAATTATGTTTGAATTATTGTTAAATATATATAAATACTAGATCAATATAATATCAATATATTTCTTTGTTCTACACTTGTTAATCTTTATTTTTATTATATACTAGTCAATTAAACACTCCTTTAAATTTTTCAATAATTCTTTTTAAATACACCTAGATTAGAAAAAGAGAATTATATTCCAACTTAATATATCATGATCATCACTTTATTTTGTGTTTGCTTAGTTTTATTTCAATGCTTATAAAGCAATAAAACGTAAGTTGAGTTCGATTATTTTGATTATTTAGTAAATTCGAAAATAATCATCAAAACAAACCAAATAGACAAAACCAATCAAATCGAAATTGGAAAAATTTATATTATTATTGTTTGTTTGATTTTAAAATTTTAAAAATCATTTTAGATGGTTTGATTTTCTTTTAAGTAAAAATTCAGTCAAACCATATTT
>JACEIK010004777.1:115500-125703 GCA_018107945.1 Datura stramonium
GATATTTGCTAAAATATTGTAAAGAAGCATATTTAATAGCTCGAATTGAAGCTGACCTTGACACGGATCCCATCAATGTTGGTGTTGGCTCTCCTGCTAGATCTGCAGGGGGTTCTAACATGGTTCAGTGATAATTAAACCCTTCTAACCCTGTTGCTATCGATGTCCGTATATAAATTAAATATCCTAAAAATACTACAAAAATGATCGTTGTTTGTGGGTTGACTTTTAGTTTTTCTTCAAACCCAGTTTTATCACTTATATACAAGAATATAATCCTACTTTTCAAGTTTTTCCTAGAAGCGCAGTTAGAAGTGATGTTTTTAAATTTCAAAGTAATTATTATCAACATATATGTTGCATATTTTATTAATTAGATTGTAAAGTCACCATCACTTCTGATATAGGTCGTAGTATTAAAGGTAATGATTATTTAACTGTTATAGTCCATTGTATTGATCATGACTAGAATTTGCAAAAAAAATTTATTGGTTATAAATATGTTGATTAAAAATACTGTTGCTCTAGAAATTTTAAAACTATATGATCTTCTTGACAAAGTGTTGAATATCATGTTAGATAACACTTCTACTAATACTTGTGTTGTTACATTCTTACAAGCTAGAATTTGTCCAATAATTGAACAAAATTTTCATGTCAGGAGTACATGCCATATTTTTAATTCGGTTGTAAGAGATGGTGTTGAGTTATTTAGTTGTGGTTGTAAAATAGAATATGCTTGTGCTTGAATTTTAAACCTAATAAGAGTAGTAAAATTTGTGAACATAAAAGAGCGTTGTATATCAAGGGTTATGCCTTGAGTTGTTGTTAATTAGTACTAACTAAACCTAAAATTGCTCTTTCAAGCATCATAAAGGTAATTGAGCACGATTGAGTGACTTTTATTATCAATCATACACTGCAATGCACAAATCAATCAAATGCTCTTAAACCTACATTCAATTTTATCAAATTTAGATCATTAAGGTTCACAATCCTAGATCTGGGTTTAGCTACCCATAGCAAGAAGAAAAGTAGAAAGCATATAATTAAACATCCTTACTAATAAATTACAAATTGGAGAAGGAAGCTTGAATTGATGAAATTGAAATATTCAAAGTTAAAATCTAGATCTAAGAACTACTCTACTATAGTTGAAAAATAAAATTTTCTATCAGTCTAACTCCCCTACCCCCTCGATAAAAGGAAGAAAAATCTATTGGTACTATGTCTCAAAAACCCAAAATAATTTAAACTCGGAGGCTCCCAGGAACGCAAGGATGATCTTCCATTTAGAAAAGTTTCAAAAAAAGTTTGTACTAGGTGAAATTCTTTATATGAAATGCTTGACTTTGCTTATGTTTATCAAAGACCTATATAAATGGTTCTTAATATACACAATGCCGACCCCCTTGATCAAATTACTTAAACTGATCGGGATGAAATTTCTAAGCTAATTAAAATTTTCAAAATATTTTATATTGCTACAAAATAATTTTTTTGGAATTTATAAAATTTATATTATATTTGTATTATTTCAGCTAAATTTGCTAAATATAAAAAAAACTAAAAAGATATGAGTCTGCCATTATAAAAATAATTGAGAAATTTAGAATTTTTTTCTATTCCTCAAATTTATTTAACTGCTTCTCTATGAGACGCATCTTTAAAATCATGAGGTGTAAATGGAATGACTTCTAAGATTCATGAGGATTTAAAAATTAGTGAAACTGAACGCCCAACTCTTCTTGAATGTCAGAAAAACATATATGTAATTGCTAAATTTATTTATGATAAGGATAAATCCATGGGAAAAAATGACGATGTAGTTGCTCCTCAAACTTCTAAGGGTAGAGTAGCTGATACTTTTAATTTTATGACAGAGTATATTGGTCTTGATTCTTATCTTAATAAGGAATTGGAACAAATTAAGGTTGAAGACAATAATGACTAACTTTTAGCATGATGGAGGACACGTAACAACTCATTTCCATTACTTTCAAAAATTGCTCTAGATTTACTTGTTCAAGCACACTTCGTAGGCCACTGTAACACTCCGTACCATCAAAAAGAATTTTCAACCTCAAGACACAATTTTACATGTGTTTTGTAACGTGTACATCGTGTGTGGAGTCCTTATACCTAGTGTGAAACTGTCTGGGAGTTTAAATACCAAAAATGGAAAGTTGTAGAAAATTTTCACTGTGCAGGTATCACATATGACATATGAGCTGTAGATAGAATCTACGAACTGTAAGTCCCATCGGAGATGGAAGTCAGGTATCCTAAGTCACTCAATTAGCTTAAGAAACAACATATGAACCATAGATAGAACCTATGAAGCTTACATTAAATCGTGATTGGAAATCTAATTTTTTGTTGAGTTACTGTTTAAGACTTACGAAGGTAATCTACGAACTGCAAACTCAATCTACGAACCATATCTATCATCATAAGTGGAGATTAAGATATTTTGAGCTACTGTATATGAGTTACAAAAAGATCTAGGGACTGTATCTTGTATTTTCGCTTCGCATCTGGTTTCCTATATAAGAATTTAGAGAAGTGCATTTTCCCAAATCAATTTGTCACGCTGTACACTGTATCTTGGATTTACGCTTCGTATCTAGTTTCATAGATAAGAATTCAGAGAAGTGAATTTTCCCAGATCAATCTGTCATGCTGTACCAACCCTAGAAAAGATCCTAAGAATTGATCTCGGACTTAAAATGAAATCCATTAGAGAAGCTGTCAAGAAACACAAGATGAGTCATGTAACAACCGTGGTGAGAAAAAATGAGTCGTGACATGAATCATAGGGAGAAAATAGTATGGTAGGGGAAGGAACCAAGGAGCCACTTGGAGACTCATTAGTCCAAGTGACGAGTCATTACAAGGGCCGTTGGAAGGGAATCAAAGAATGGTCAAAAGTGTTCCAGTCATAATGGGAGGTCATCACGAATCATGATGACAAGGCACGAACTGTACTAAGTGGTCGTTAGTTGAAGATCAAAAAGCAAAAAAATTATGCCAACCATAACGACCCGTGACCTTGACTCGTTATAGCAGATCACGAGTCGTTAGTCCAGTCATGGTCAGTAATGAGACAGGTTTCCATAAACAAGTTTAAGGGTATTTTGATAAATTCCTATGATTTAATTGCCTAAGCCCAGATGATTTGGGATTTCTAAAGGTATTATTTAAGTACTCCTAAAGCCTAAACACCTAGTTCTTCCAATTTCAATATGAACAAGGATTTTAGCTCTCAAGTTCTTCAAGAAGTTAGGAAGTCTTCTCCAAAATTAGGGTTCTTCAAGCTTGAGTCTAAGAATTTAATTTTCAGGTATGTAAGGCTAACCTAAATGAGATATTCTAATCTTCCTCATGTCCTAAATTCACTGTTGAGATTATTGAGCTTAAAGTTAGGATTTATTGTTCAATTCATGATCGTCTACCCTATCTATATGTGTTGAATTGTCTTTATTGAATTCTTCACATTGAGTTGAATGTTGATATCCTTGATTATTGATATTACTCTGTTTCTATCGAATCGCTATGGTTAATCATCCTCTCTTGATTGTCAATTGTTGAATGATGAGTTGGTTCATGCCTGTTATCCTAGGAACCCTAATTGCATGAAAGCATGACTTTTAGAGCATGTATATCGAAGTAAGTGCATTATTTTTATAAAGATTGAGCACATTTTCAAGAGAGTATGCGTGATGAGATTTTTAACATAAAAATATGATTTTTAGCATGATTTTCAAAAGCTTAAGTAAAGTCTTATTTTTGAAAGTCATGAGATGATTATGAGCTAAGGCTCACAAGTATAGTACAATTTTAAAGAAGATATGTTGAAGTCAAGACTCCCCAACACAATTTTAAGCCATGTTTTGAGCCAAGGCTCGTAAGTAGAGACTAATAAGATTTTAAGCGAAAGGCTCCACAGATGATTTTAATATATTCATTATATGTTATAGTTAAAGTGCTTATAATGATGTTTTTAGTTTTACCTCATTGAGGGCCTAGATATATGAGCATATGTTTTAAAAGAATTATCTAGCATCGAGTTGGGTGAATGGTTCAAACAACCCCTACGCCCCAGAACTATGTAGCCAGTGTAGGTTAAGATCGTACCATTGGTTCAGGAAACTCCTCAAATGAGTCCCTAATAAGGACTTCAGTTATGGATCCATAGTTCAATTTTGTCCTTAGCCCTAGCAAGGGTTTGGACAACTCTCCTCCATGTGGGCCAGATGTGGGATCATCATGCGCTCATTCATGATGATTATCGATTATGAGAAATTTCCAATTTAAGGATATACATTACTTTCATATGTATTCACACAGATTATTATGATGCATGAGTTTTATTGCATAAGTTGTTTTACACATTGATCATATTGAATTCCATACATTACTTAGAGTTTGGTTTCAAATTATTTTAGTCATGATTATTCAGTCATTTTATTGCACTCAGTTATTCCTTTCAATTCAGATATTTTTGCTAATCGTATTCCATTCAGCTATTTTACATACCGTATATTCTATGTATTGACGCCCTTTTTGGCGTTGCATCATTTTATCATGTAGAGTCAGGTAGACAGGCACAATAAGGGATGCTTCACTAGTACTTCATCTATATTCAGCTTTTGGTGAGGTCTCCTACATCTAGAATGTCACCGTTTTATTGAGTCTTTTACTTATAGAGCTTGAGGTAGCCGTGGGAGCTTCTTCCCGACATCTATCTTATAATTATAGAGGCTTCATAGATATAATTAGAGATTGAGTCAATAATGTTACTTCTTAACACTTATATCAGTTATAGAATAAATTCTCTTTTATTATATTGAGCTTACTATGTTTTACCTTCCGCATTACTTTATTGAGGTATAAACTAATAGTAAGCTAGGCCAAGGATTCACTTGGATCACGAAAGTGAGTTGAGTGCCATTCCACCCCTGGGTCTAGATTCAAGGCATAAAAAATTTGATATCAGAGCTTTAGGTTTTCATACTCTAGATCGTGCGATATAGTCGAACTTTATAAAGACTTTCTTCTAACTCATGTATTCGTGTGTTTTAGATCATGCATTTTAAATGCACTGCAGTTAGAGAAATGCAATAAACATACCTCCACAGACCAGGATGCAGAGTAGGAATAGTCCCCACACCTCGGTTCAAGGATCTACCATTAGAGTCTAGGATAGACTGTCTACCAGCGGCAGGGTTCTAGAGACACTGGTTCCACAGCCTCCTAGTATGGGTAATCGAATGCAGAGTTTAGAAGAGCTATTCAGATGCTCACTCAATTGGTGGTTTCCCAGTCAGACCATCATAACTCAGCACCGGTTAGCTTCAGTTTACATGACTTAGAAGCATCAAGGATTAGAGAGTTCCTGAGGATGAACCCACTGGTTTTCGTAGGATCTAAGGTTGATGAGGACCCCAAGGAAATCATTGATGAGATCAAGAAACTTTTGAGGGAGACGCATGCTTTGGAGATAGAGGGAGTTGAGTGATCATTCTACTAGTTGAAGGACATTGCTAAAATTTGGTATGATCAGTGGGAGCAAGATAGAGGTGAGAATGCACCTCCAACTACTTAGAATAGTTTTGAGAAAGCATTTCTGAACCATTTTTCCCCTTAAGAGCTGAGAGAGTCAAAGGCAGAGGAATTTGTAAACCTGAGGAAAAGTACTATGAGTGTGAAGGAGTACAACCTCAAGTTCATACAGTTGTCCAAGTATGATTCGGAGATGGTACCATACATGAGAGAATGAATGAGGAAGTTTGTGTTTGGTCTGGGCAAACACATAAAGAAAGAGTGCAAAGCCACCTTCTTGATTAATGAGATGGATATCTCAAGGATAATGGTATATGTACAACAATTAGAAGAGGACAAGCAAAAGAACATGGAAGAACTCCAGATTAAGAGAGCTAAGATAGCAGGTAATGAGACTACACAGCAGAAGAACAAGAATAGAAATAGGTCTTTCTTCAGAAAGAGGTCCTCTAGGCCTATTCGGTCAACTAATTCTCCAACATAGAGTCACAAAAATGAGTAGAGGTCACAGCGATAGGATGGTGCAGTTTAGGGAACCCAACAATACCGACTTTGTGGCAAGTGTGATAGGCATCACTTGGGTGAGTGTTGTAGGGGAAAAGATGAGTGTTATGAACGTGGCCGATAGGGCCACTATATGAAGGATTGTTCATCCAGATAGGGCAATAAAGCCCAGCCCACTCCACCAGCAGGAAGACCTTCCCAAAGAGGCACTACTTTAGGGACAGGCAGTGGTTAAAACTGTCTGTATGCCATGGCCAGCTGATAGGATTTGGATGACTCCCCAGATGTTGTTATTGGTATGTTGAAAGTCTTCTTCATTGATGCTTATGCGTTAGTTGATCCAGGCACTACTTTATCTTTTGTGACTCCTTATGTAGCCGATAAGTTTGGGAAGCATCCGGAGCTACTCCTAGAGCCTCACAATGTTTCTACTTTGGTCGATGAGTCTATTCTACCTAAAAGGGTCTATAGAGATTGTATAGTTTCAGTCCATCATAAAGATACCATTACTGACTTGATAGAGCTTGATATGGTGGACTTTGGTGTTATTCTAGGCATGGATTGGTTATATTCCTGTTATGCCACAATTGATTATAAAACTCGAGTCATAGAATTTCGATTTCCAGATGAGCCAGTCTTAGTTTTGGAAGGAAGTCCATTATGCCTAAGGGTCATTTCATTTCATAACCTTAAGGCCAGAAAGTTAATCTCAAAGGGGTGCGTCTATCATGTAATGCGAGTGAGAGACTCTGATGATGAGACACCATCCCTTAGTTAGTTTTAATCATAAATCAGTTTCCCGAGGTCATTACAGATGAACTTCCCGGAGTCCCTCCAGATAGGAAAATAGATTTGGGGATAGACGTTCTTCCTGATACTCAGCCTATCTCTATCCCACCATATAGAATGGCTCTAGCCAAGTTAAAAGAGTTGAAAGAGCAATTAAAGGATCTTCTAGATAAGGGTTTCATCTGTCCTAGTGTTTCACCTTGGGGTGCTACAATTCTCGTCGTGCATAAGAAGGATGGTACCCTTAGAACGTGTATAAATTACATACAATTGAATAAGGTCACCATAAAGAACAAGTATCTTCTTTCTAGAATTGATGACTTATTCAATCGGCTTCAGGGTGCTACTTGTTTCTCTAAGATATACCTCATATCAAGCTATCATCAGTTGAAGGTAAGGGAAAATGATATTCCCAAGACAACTTTTAGGACCCACTATGGTCATTATGAGTTTGTTATTATGTCCGTTGGATTGAGTAATGCTCTTGTAATATTTATATATCTCATGAATAGAGTATTTAAGCCATATTTGGATATGTTTGTTATTGTGTTCATTGATGATATCTTGGTTTACTCCAAGAGTGAGGAGGAGCATGCCAGTCATCTCAGAAGAGCCCTTCTGATGGTTAAGGACAAGAAGTTATATGCCAAGTTCTCTAAGTGTGAATTTCGATTGAAGTTTATGGCATTTTAGGCCACATTGTCTCCACCAAAGGTATTAAGGTTGGCTCTCAAAAGATTGTGGCAGTTAAGAATTGACCTAGACCCATAATTGCGACAGATATCAGAAGTTTCTTAGGTTTAGCTGACTATTATAGAAGGTTTGTGGAAGAATTTTCATCTATTGCTACCCCGATGACTAAGTTGACCCAGAAGAAGGCCAAATTTCAACGGTCTAAAGCTTGTGAGAAAATCTTTAGGAATTGAAAACCCATTTGACTACTACTCCTATATTGACCCTACTAGAGGGCATAAATGGTTTTGTTTTATATTGTGATACCTCTAGAGTTGGCATTGGATGTGTATTGATGCAGAATGGTAAGGTTATAGCTTATGCCTCTAGACATCTTAAAGTCCATGAGAAGCACTATCCGACTCATGATATAGAGTTGGCAACAGTTGTGTTCGCATTGAAGATTTGGCACCATTATGTCTATAATGCTTATGTTAATGTGTTCACAAACCACAAGAGTTTACAATATGTGTTCAGCCAGAAGGAGTTGAGTTTGAGATAGAGAAGATGGTTTGAGTTGCTCAAGGATTATGACATGAGTATTCTCTACCAACTAGGTAAAGATAATATGGCTGCTGATGTTTTTAGTAGGTTGTCTATGGCAACACGACCCATGTGGAAGAAGAGAAATGTGAGTTAGCAAAGGATGTGCATAGATTTTCACGCTTTGGAGTTCATCCTTTAGACTCTGAAGAAGGCAATGCGCTTGTGCAGATTGAGGCCGAATCATCTTTAGTTGTGGAAGTTAAGGAAAAGTAGGACAGAGATCCCCTCTTGCTTCAGATGATGAAAGATGTCGAAGAACAGAAGGTGATGGTTTTCACACAAGAGGGAGATGGTGTTCTAAGGTACCAAGGCAGATTGTGTGTTCCTAATGTAGATGGCCTCAAAGATAGAATTATGGAAGAAGCACGTAGTTCGAGATATTCGATTTACCCAAGTTCCATCAAGATGTACCATGACTTGAGAGAAGTCTATTGGTGGAATGGAATGAAGAGGGACATTGCAGACTTTGTTGCTAAGTGTCCGAATTGTCAGCAGGTTAAGGTTGAGCACAAGAGGCGATGTGATGTTTCTCAAAATATAGCACTCCCTGAGTGGAAGTGGGAGATGATAAATATGGACTTTATTACCATTCTACCAAGATCCTGTAGATAGAATAACTCTATTTGGGTGATTATAGATCGAATGACTAAGTCAACTCACTTCTTAGCTATTAAGACTACAGACTCAGCTGAGGATCTTGCTATGACGTACCTTAGGGAAGTGGTGAGACTCCATGGAATGTCATTATCCATCATTTCAGACAGAGGTACTCAGTTTACCACTCAGTTTTTGTAATATCCAGAAAGTGCCTAAGATTGGACCCGGGATCAAAAATTTGAATTTGGCTAGAAACTGGGACAATATCACAGAGCGGGTGACGTAAAGACGATGGTATCAAACCATGGGTCATTGTATGCAGTCATGGTGAGGGGAAGCCTAGTGGCAGTGGGAACAAAGGATGATGTAATGACTCATTGCTTGGAACAACAAGTCATTGTTAGCAGCCGTAGGAAAGGCTGGACCTTGGTAGTTGGGGAAATAACGGGTCACCCAACGACCCATCATGAGTAACAACGACTTGTTGTCTATATGGTAAAATTTCCAGTGGACTTAACAGACGGACACCACGAACCATTGGAGGAAACAACGAGTCGTGGTGAGACCCGTTGTGAGGAAGTTAGAAATTTCAGAGGGGCAAGCAACGATCGACTCAACGACCTGTTGGAACAAAGGACGAGTCGTCCTATCTAGCCGTGGTTTGATTCCGGAAGCAAGGCCTGGAAAGTGCAGACGACGAGCCATACCACGAGTCGTGATAGCTTCCAACGACTCGTTAGTGCGCCCGTTGGTTAACCTGTGCAGATTTCCAGGCTAAATTCATTAAGGGCATTTTAGACCTTTCCATGTTATAAGGCCCTAAACTACGTTGTTTCATGTATTTTCTGGGCATTTTAAGGTAGGTTAAGTCCCTATTGCATAGATCATTCCCATGCATGCATATTAGGATAAATTTTAGAGAGATCAAGCTATTCCTCAAGCTTTTCCCTACCAATTCATCCTTAGGCATTCAAGAACTTTAGAATATGATCTTACCCAGGTATGTAGGGTTATGAATGGGTGTTTCTATTCACACCCATTCCTATTCTCTATTAATTTATGAAAATCTATCGAAAATCTCATGAGGTTTTGAATCCAATTTTGTGATAAATCTAATGATTTACTAATGGGTTGTTATGATTTGTGAATTACATCATATTTTATGAATTTTATCAGATTTTACAACTATTTTACTTATAAAATTATTGATTTCAATTTCTATTAAATTAAGCCTATTTAAGCATGATTTATAATGAATCGGTTTATGATCTTCTCTTCAATTGATGATATTTATAAGCCCAACATGATTTATGATTTTAAATATGAATTTATTCAATTACACATCATGATTTGATGATTTATAAGTTATATGTATGATCTACAAGTATGCATGAAACCTATGATTCATGAATTATGTTTTGGCCGACTCACAAGCCTCATGTCATGGCTAGTTCACATATGTACAAGAAT